>FXXK01002109.1:0-29399 GCA_900184695.1 Betula pendula
ATGATCTTCATGTTTCCGGATCACTTCCAGGCAGCCTGGTGTAGATCATAACCAGTTAACGCAAGAGAAAAAATAAATAATTGGGTTTTTATTTAGGTTATAATTAGTGTATTTATTTAGGTTCTTAGTATTTATTTTATATTTTAAGTTATTTTGTAATTCAATAATGAGCTCGGCCCAAAAGTCAGGCAAATTAAGGTTATAGTTTTTGTTAGTCTATTTAAATATTTTTTTGTAACAGTTTAGGAAATTAAGGTTATAGTTTTTATTTGAATGAAATACTTTGGTTAGAAATGAAACTTTCCTTTTTTAGGTGCGACTTTTCTTCAGTTTGGTAGTAAAACTCTGCCAAACTCCATTAATTGTTTGACTGTGATACTCCGTTCAACATGAAACCTATCTTTATTTTATGTTTTGTGATAAAGAAAAACTCTTCCCCTTGCTGTCACCTACTTGAGATGAAAAACCAAGTACTTTGTAAAAATATTGCTCAAAGAAGGAGAAGGCTGGTGGGGAAAGGCGAACAATGCGTGGCCCTCAAAATCTAGCTCCATTAATCATAAATCTAAAAATACAGGGAATTCTAATAACAAGGTCCACCATACTACTACTGTCAATCTGAATCTTTGGTCTTCAAATTAACTTACACATTCTTTTACTTATTGTTGCTTCAAGAGTTTATATTTGGGCCAAATCCTCGTCCTAATATTTTTTACTTAAATTAATAAGCCAAACAACAAGTGGAAGAAAAAATCACACATGCAATTATCAAACACCCAAAAAAAAAAAAAAAAATTGAGGTACAATTTTGGAAAGACAACACTCACACGCCAATCTTCAATATTTTTTTTTAACATTATTTATATGATTCACTTTTTTTTTTTTTAATTTATTTATTTATATGATTCACGTTGTTGATCGAATAGAAGACTTTAGTTCATCTGGCGAGTTCTCATATTATTTAACAGTACTTAAGACTTCTTGATTATTTTCAAATTCCCATACCGGCTTGAAACCAGTGGGACCAAGTTATGGATGGGTCAACCAATCCGTGGAATGAGCGTAGGCACATGTTAAGGCCTACTGCGAGTGAGTGCGCGAAGAATACACGCAAACTCCTTTGTCGGCGTTTGTGGGAGGACGTTGCAAGCATGTGACACGCATGGGAAGACATCGCCAACGCGAGACGCCTATGGGAACTAGAACCGCCATGATGCTTTGGCGGCACCTGAGAGTGCATCGTGTGGCCATTGGTGTCGCACCTTTCACATATCGACAGATTTGTACCTTGCAAACCTTATTGTGGGATTATTTTTCTAAAATGAGTTGCGGGGAAGGCACTTACAACAGCACCGCGTGGGCGCGTGGAGGACCGTGGAGTGTCTATTGGTATCGAATCTTCCACATATCAATAGATTTGGTAACTCGCAAACCTGATTCTGGTTTTTGATTTCCAGAATCTAGTTTGAGGAAGGCTAGGAAGGCACTGATTGCACAGACAGAGGCGTGTGGCGGAGCGTAAGGCACCTCGACAACTAGCAAAATGTTTAGGCAATACAGATGGTAGAGCGTGGAAGGTCCGATTGGACGGAATAGGCCACAGAAAAGTGGCGCTGATACTATAGTCCAATTAAAGTTATAAATAAAAATGTCACTTTAATTCATTTGTCTCTTAATCCTTGAGTACCTGATTTAATCTCTTCAATATTCTTGTACCTTTGAAATCATATCCATTTAGTACATTTAATTTTAGTAACTCTTTACTAAAATTTTTTGATTAAAGATTTAGAATAATCAATTCGCATTAAATTTATCTAAAGTACATATTTCATGTGGTTTTGATTAAATCAAAGGATTATGGATTCCATTTTGAGGAGTAGTGTTTCACAATGCTACATGTGATGACTCAACATACCGATATTTTGATCGTGAAAAATCTTAAACCTAAATGTATCAAAGTGATTTCTATTTCGCATTTGAGTTTACATTTTTCTCAGGATTGAGAGTCAATTCTATAAGTAGTTGTGAATTCAAGTTATTTATATTGAAAGTAGTTATAATAGAATAACAACTCACGTGGTCCGTCAGTGTATTGTCACCACACCAACACATTAATTAGAAATCTCCACTTCAATGATCAAGATAAATCATTATGACTGCTATATTATAGTCTTATCATATGGAATGCCCAATTCCATTACTCACTACGAACTATAACTTATAAGTTACAAGGTTAATGGTTTAGATCTTTTATGGGATAATCTCATAAACACGTCAAACTATATTCAATATAACTTATGGACTACACGTATATATACAAAATAATATGCACATATACAATTATATGCCCAATGATCGATCTTAATAAAATTCCGAAAAATAAACTATTTTATTTAATAAACCAAAATGTAATACAATAGAAATTGGCTTTTAGGGCATAAACCTTAAAGGCAGTGCTTAAGTACTACATGACGCTATGTGGCTCTAATATCATTTGTAACGATTAAATTAAAGGGTTAGCCACATCTATACCTATCACTCCAAAAAGACAAGTCAAGTTACAATTGAAGCTTCTTAAATACTTATAAAACTCAATATCACTCATGAGCTTCTTATAACCCCATCATGCAATATGAATTCATCTTCTCAATGTGGGACTGACGTGTTACAATTAGCATTTAACAATGGTTCTTAATTTGAAAAGCTATTAATTAACTAATGTACAATCAAAGTATCAATGCTTTTTTTTTTTCTTACTTTTATAATATTTTTTAGAAATATTTAAAAATAATGATATACAATAAAAAAATTTAAGAAGCTAAAGTAAAAAAAAAAAAAAAAATTAAAAAAAAAGTCAAAAATAATTTTTAATCAAATTTAAAGCTAAAATTTTTTTTAACAGTTTTTTTTTTTTTTTTTGGGTGGAAGGGTGTTGGGGCCCGGTCCATCACTGGTTGTAGTCGATAATTTTCTCATTATTTGCGAGCCAATTTTACCATTTCTCCATCCATGCATGCAAATATCATGAAAATGGGTATAAATTTCGGGTCATCTTTCATCCCCGATTACTCAATAATTTCCACAGGCACAAATTCCACTTTTTATTGGCTAAAACATTCTCTCACAAAATAATTCATCTTTTTCAAGTTTATCGGTAGTGAAAAGTATAGGATTTTGTGACATCTCCAACCATTTTCCCATCGGGTAGAATTTTATTTGCCCAAGCACTTTAGAAATGGGTCCGAATTATTATTAGTTGTAATTTAAAATACAGGTGAAATTGAGATGGTCCGCACTTCATGAAGTACGTGTTTAATTTAACCAAAATTATATTAGATCATTTAATAAAAAATGAAAAATAAGCAAGCGATGCTTCGCGCGTGAAGACTGCAAATCAGCATCCATATAAAAACTGTGAGAAAAAGAAAAGCAATGGCTCCTCACAATGCTCCTTTATCATCCTTTAGAAAAGAAAGCAATGGCATCGGCCTACATCCCATATTCCAATGTTCCAGATCACTTTTAGGCAGTTTTGCGTAAATAATCAGTTAAGAAGCTGAATAATAATATAAAGAACCAACTACTTTTTAAAGAGATTGGTTAAAGAATAAGGGGGTGGGGGCAGACAATCGCCACTCACAGAAGTAATGACAAACTTCTCGATCAATAATTGAAGGTAATAATTTCACAATGCATTAAAGGCATACGTTAGAAGATTTATAGTTAAGAGGTAAATAGTTGTAACCACTCATAATATTATAAATATTATGATAAATAGTTGTATGGTTGTATAATAGTTATAATATCAATACAAAGATTTCACAATATTCAAGGGGAAGAAATATTTAATTTCAAAGCTTACATGGTATTAGAGCCTTCTAATTAAAGGCACAACTGCTATTTCTCTTCGATCTCCTATTCTGTTTTCTTTCCATGGCTACCGCACCATCTTCTAAAACTCTCTCCAAATTCTCCTCGTCAACCATTGTCAGATCTACACAATCAAATTCTTTCTCTACAGTTTCACTCCCGTCACTCTTCACCACACTATTCATACCAAACTCAACCCGGACAATTTCCTAGTTTGGCAAACACAAGCGGTTCCCTTTTTGAAGGGACACGATTTCTTCGAATACATTGATGGCAGCCTCCCTCCTCCATTTGATCAGTCGACCGTTTGGGTAATTAATGTCAATCAATTTAAAATGTTTAAAAGCAGAATAAATATTTCAAAAATAATATAATAAGGGAAAATAGAGAATATAAAGTACCCTAAGTATGTGATTTTACGCAACATAATCTTTATCTGGCATATTTTTGAACCAACTACTTATAGAAAAGGATTATGAATCCATTAATATAGATACCCAAATTAATATTCCTTCAAGTTGATGACAACAAATCCATTATAAGACAAGAAACTCCAAATTGTATCTATGATATTGTAATCAATGAGCAAGTTGCCCTTGTTTGATCATTGTTCTATCAATAAAGTATGCAAATTGTTCAAAAAAAAAAAAAGACAAGACAAGACATATTTGAATAAATTAATAAAAATAGTGGTTGATTGCAAGCTGTGTGTACACGCCCGTGTCTATATATTAGAGCATTAATAACAGCTTTTCTTAAATTTAAGGAACAAAAATATTTTTTGCTTTCATATTCAAATAAACTCCACAATAACTTTCATTATCCTTTCCATATATCATTTAAATATTTTTTCAAATAAATGCTAAAGGCAAGAAAGAAGAAAAAGAAAGCCATTTTTTAAATATTTTCAAATAAATACTAAAGGATATAGAGAGCACTTTTGCTTCCCTTGGTTTAAGGAACACCAAGAGAATATGTTGGGTTTCTTAAGAGTTTTCCATATATTTAGGGAATGAAATGAAATTTAGAAAAATTGCTACTAGTATTCTTAAAGAAGAGAATCTTATATGTGTGACCAGCTAGAATGTGATAACCCTAGCGTACCCATCCACACCTCGCAGGGTTCTATGAGTCATATTAATTTGTTCACATCAGATTGTAAAATAGTATAAACTTTCTCTTTCTTTTTAATCAAGATTGAAACATTCTCTTCTTCCACAATAGTTGTGCTTAATTTATTGGTTTTTTTTTTTTGACTAATTTTGATTATTTGAGTTAGCCAAGCTCGAGCCAAGTTAAAATACCAAAAAAAAAAAAGAGCAGAATTTGAACATGCATGTTCTTCGAGCTCGATTCAAGCTTGAGCTTATATAAAATTTTCTCGAGTCAAGTTCCAACAACCAAAACTCAGGTCATCCTGATTACATTCCTTTAATTGTGCATGACTTTTTAATATGATTTCGGAAAATACAAACAATAAAAATAATCTAAAATTAAGATTGAATCAAGATATAAAAAATAAAATATCATTTTTTTACTATTTTGTCTAAAAATATTTAAAAATTGAAAATATTGAACCACCTAATGAGAAATGGATAAAACAATGTAAATGTGCTGGACAAGCTAATGATCAGAAAGAGAAAGCCCATAAGGGACGGTCACTTATGGCCTTTGGCTGAAATGGAGGTCAAAATACTGGTAGTACAAGCCAATCACTTGACAAATAGAAGTTCTTATTAAATGATAGTTTCCTTCCAGACAACCGAATCAAGGGTTTACATAGAAAAATGCAATGTGAAAATATCATACACCCACACATACATATACCCCACAAATTAACAAGAATTATTGTAATGAAGTAAAATCAATCCAAAGTCTTGATTTTCTCCTTTCGTTTCTTTTCCGTTCCTTGCTCAAACTCCCTTGATTACCTATAACAATTTTTCTTCCTTTTCATTTGACTTGCATATTCAAATTATCTAGTCGGCCTCTTTAACTAGCTAGAAAAGCCTACCCTTACATGGCCGAAAATTAAATCTAGACCAATATATTGAGCGGATTAGATCAGCCCAAAGATCATAATGTAGTAAAGCAAATAAAGTAATTGGGACACTGGCAGAAGAGATCATAACAATCGGAGCCCACATCATTTTGCTGTTATAGACCAAAAAATAGGTTGCATTGAAGGCTAGTACCATGCTTGCTATGGAGATGAAGAGTGCCACAAGTCCAAACACTAACTTTGTAGGTAATGACTTAAGAAAATCTGCTTCTGTATAATGTGATGTGAGAATTGACAAGAAGATTAATTAATATCGAAGTTGAAGAGGAGAAAAATGCTATTGCATCTGATATGAAGAAAACCATAAACCAATTACATTTAAAAAATATTGGAGTGCCAGTTTCTTGATTGTTGCCACCTGGGACAGTGAAGGCTGCAATGAAAACCACAATAGCAATCAATGTTGCCACAAGCATGTAGTTGTTTTCTGTTCCGTTCATCCATTTTTCACCTTTTTTCTGCAAATCTTCATGTGCCTTGTTAAATATATCCCTAGGTGTTTCATCCTTTGAATTCTTCATGTTCACGTATGAATGCGGCACAATCTATTCTATGGCCTAAAACCACAACAACTCATGAGGGCTACTATGGATATGGTATTTAATCGATCTAAAGGAGCCAATTTTCCAACAATGTGCAGCATGTTATCACCTTTGGCAATGTTCAGCATATTGTTATCACATTTGGCAATGTAGGTTGTAATATTTTTCTTCATGACACCTATCTCATATATCAGATTAAATACACTCTCTTGCCGATAAATAATAGCAATGTGAAATACATTGATCCCGTACTTTTCATCTATTAAGTTCCATAAGAGATCGGGATAAGAGCATATAAGTATAGTTAGAAATCCAATATTTCCTACTTTTGCAGCTTCAACAAGTAAAATCATATTATCCTGAACCAGTAGTTCTGATGAGAAGGGTCTATGTTGCATTGCACGAACCATTTTTCAAAGCTCTTCAACTAACTGATGGGCAGATGTCTGCATCAAAGCATTGTTATAGATCGCTTTGTACCCCAAGATTTGGGACCCTAATATTAGGAAAAGAATCTATTTCAAAGATCGTTTGGTAAAAAGAAATATTGATTCTATACATTAATTTAACAATTAAGATCCATAACAAGAGATGCTATTGCATGAAAGTTGTACAAAAAAAAAAAAAATGAAAGAAGACAAAGTTCATATAACGCATTAAATGCCATAACATGTAACTTTTCTTTTAGTATTGCTATATGCCACATTTTAAAATGTACGTCGCCGCTAATGAGCCCTTTGGTTGCCGCTAATAAGCTCGACACTAATGAATTAAGCACATTCTTGTAGTGTTTCTATCAATATGTTTCTTCTCGTGGATATATATACTCCTATAAAATTGACATTGCATGTAATAAGTTTTATGTGATCATAGTCTCACATGAGTGGTGGTCATTTATTTGCAACTAGTACTTTCCAATATATTTTAATTTGAATAGTTATTAATTAACTATTATTATAAGAGTACAATTAATTTCAAGATAAAATATCAAATCATAATGAGATAAATTAACGCGCGGCTTAAAATTTAGGAGTTTTTTTAGGTAAGACGTCATGCTAATTTCATGATGAGTAGCCTATTCTCAAATAACTAATATAACCAAAAAGAAGAATAGAAAGATCTATGCATTTGAAATAGAAGAAATATTACTAGATTCCACCAAACTATAAAAAAACACTACCCTCCAAGCTCTCGTGTCTCTATAAAGAAAATCGTTAAGTATTGCAATAGATTGATAAATATCAAATTAATACATCATCGATCTTATCCGAATTTCTCATAGTTTATCTGATGAGATCAAGACTACTTTCTCATTCCATGATGTTTTGAGTAAAATTGTCGTTAAATTATGATTAATGTAAGAAAAGCAGCTACTTGTGCAATGTTCTATATACGTATGTAATCAAAGCAGTTTGGGTTGGAGGCAAACAAACAGGAATTTAAGTGCTTTTTTCAGAATGATAGCTGACTTTTGGTGCCAATTGCAAAAGGTTTTTTGCCCAACAAATATGGTTGCATGCTAATCCCCTTGTCTTTATTTTATTCTCCCACTTTTCAAAATCACTATTGAATATATATGTGGGTCCCATATGTGGGATCATATAAGACCCACATATCTTATGGTAATTTTGAATAGTAGAAAGATGAAAGAATGACTAGGGGAGGATGTATGTATTGCAATTTCCTTTTGCAATGAGAGATGATTCATTTCCTCTCTTGATCATTTTTCTATCCTCCAATTTAATTTTCACCAAATAGCAAAGGTTATAAATTGTCCGAGGGTTCTCAAGTCTCTGATAGTTCTATCTTATAAGACTCATAATAAAGGGTGGGGCTGTGCACCAGCCGCTGTCACTCCTCCCGTTTGTGTCTCAAATAAACCTGCTGCTACCTTTTTTCTTAATTGCCTTCTTAGTGTAATCTGTATCTTCCTCTATATCACGAGTACTATTAACAGAAATATCATGTGCTATCTTCTTCTTCCCCTGATCAATTGATGGACCGTCTTTGGGCTACCATGTCTGCCCTTGATCACTTGCTCGGCGTTTCCACTTTCACATGTTTGACTTGGCTTTAATTCCCACTCCCGTACATGAAAGGTTCACTCTAAGAGCATTAGGAGAATGTTGTACCAGCCCATTAGCAGTAGACCTATCAACTTTATGAAAATCGAAAATCGCCATCTCAAAGTCTTCTTCATCCACCAATCGTAGTTTTCCCCTGTCTGCTCCCTTGTCTATATATTCCAGTCCTGTAAGAGCATGTTTATACATGAAGTGAAATGTGAAGCAAATTAATGATTCTTGTTTATGTTTTCCTTGTTTCCCTTAAGACATAGACACATAATCCATAAGAATATTGTTCTTCCTATTACAAAAGTAACATAATTTCCAACACAAAAATGTTCTATGTGCACCACCAAACCCACTAAAACCACAAAAAACCGCAATCAACACCACTATTCAAACTTCGCACCACCATTCAATGTCTTGAACATGTTTTAAAATCAAAGTTAATTTTTCAAATGAATAAAAAAATGCTAAAAAAAATTACCCATTGGTAAGTTTGTTACTTACCAAAAAAATTTTTGAAATCCATATTTGCATTTGTAATATCAGAATGGGGTGTTGGTGTAGGATTGAACCCATTAGTTCCCAAAAAAACAAATTATCATTTAACTTGTCAACCTACTATGAAATGTATTTGTTTTCAAGTATGAATAAAATGTATATTTTTATCGGACTAATGACGTACGCATTATTTGATACTTGAGAAGACAAGGGCAATGAACTCTTATCAAATGGTCCCTATTGTTGTGCAAATATACACCTAAATAATAGGCTTCTATTTGTACGTTTTAACTCGCAAGTGCACAAGGTCAGCAATAGTATAGAAAGCAAGTACGAGATCATTTCCACGAGAATTGATAAATTGTGTTTAAAGAAAATTTCCTAAACAAAAATCTTGATTTGAAGTGAAATTAAATTGCAATGTAACTAAACAAATAATAGAATTGAAATAATAAGTAAATAGGGTAGGGCTCCGATATTCACTACTAATCATATTTTTTTCAGAAAACGATATGCATAATGCTATAAATCATATTGCGATTCTCATTGCTTGCCAGCTACAAGGATATGGTATTTACTCCTAAAGCTATTTATTTTTCTAAGCAACGAATCAGACATGGTATCGACTTTGACATTTTTCTTTCTCAAAAGATTTAGCATGGTATCTACAAAGTTATTTTTCAAGAAAGCATAAATCTATGGAAATCGGTAAACACACTTAATCTGGAACATGGTATCTATTCCAGTTGCTTCATGTTGATTATTCCAAGAACCTGCAATTGGTTCTTTTGTCACTCTACTAGGCCCAGGATTCGGTTATCCAAATTGAACTAGATAACAGTCTCTCTATGTTATATGCATATGATGATTAGGCATAAACATAACCTATATGAAAAATGAACAAAAATTCAGAAATAATCAATTAAGAATCACAAATAGTTGTAGCATGACAAATCAAAACCTTAAAGAGACATGATGAGGGCTTCAATCAAGCCCCAACAAAGGTATTTAATTACAACTAAATCGGATTAACAAAAGCTTCATACAAAAATAAATAAAAAAAGAAGAGAAAACTTGAGATGATGCAATTCCGGCTCCGAATTCCTCTCCCAAAGCTTGTGTATTTGTTTTGGATAAATTATGAGAGTATTTATAGAGTTTGGAACAACCTTAGTTGATTTTGTACAGCCCACAACTCCAATTCCAATTTGGACTTGGATTAGAATCTTTGCAAAACCAGGTTCTGCCAACTTTCTACTACAGCGCACGAAAGCGCTCGAGCCCTTTTGAAATGCGCTCGAGCTACTTTAAATTGCGCTCGAGCCCTTTTTGATGTGGCTTTAGCCTTTTTCTTCAACTTTTCACCAAAATGTCTTCTAATGCTCAGAACTTGATGGAATTGATTTTTTTTCTTCCAAAACCTGAAAATACAAGAAAACACAAAAACAACACAAAATATCACACTATAACAAAACTAAGAGGTTAACATATGTGAATTAAAGGGCTTGAATGTAGAAAATTTAGCACTTATCACCTACATGATTACAATCGCATAAAAATGGTAAAATTGTGTCAAGGTACCGGTAGAATGGTAAAAGGGTCTCTATAAAATCACAACAATCACATAAAAACATTTTAATTTCTTAGAAGTGTAAAATGATGTAAATGTACCGATAGAAAGTTAATGAAACTGGTTTTGCATCTACCGTGTAAAAGTATATCTGTCATTGGGCGTGAAAAAGAAGAAAAAGAAGGTCCTCCTAAGAGGAAGGCTATGTGGTTTCTCCACTGAATATGTTCTCAGTTTTTTTTTTTAGAAAATGGTTTGAGGAAGAAGAAGGGGCATGCCAGGGGACTAAGAAGAGTCTTTATTTTTTTTAGAGGAAAATGCAATTAATTAATCTCAGTAAAAGAAAATAAGCTAGAATGTGTGTTTTGACCCTGAGATAAAATAGAGGATCCAGATTTAAAAAATTTGAGAATACTCAGGATGTCCATAAACCATGATATGATGAAATGGAGGGCTCAGATGAAATGAAATGGGTGGCTCAAATTTAGGATACTCATGATGTCCATAAACCAGAAAACTTCGAAGTCCCCAAAAATGATAGCTACCATTTTCCCCAAAACATCGTTGCGCCCAACACTATCTGCTGCCACATCAACCAGCCCACTATTTGTCACCCTCTTCAATTACCTTGGTATCACCAACATTATTAGCTGGATAAGAGCTCCCAAACTCATGCATGCGAATGGTAGAGAATGAAACACATGAAATTAATAGGAAATTACGTTGTTATTTGTTAACACCCAGTCCGAACTTAATAGGAAAATGTGTCCAGCTAGCCCCTTAATTTGTCAAATATACGAAATGATGTAGGACGAAAAAAATAAATAAATAAATTTTTATTAAAACTTTATTTATTTCCTTTTCAGGGTTCTATTTATTTTTCTTTCTTTTGTAGACTTGTAAATATTTCTTTCCTTACTAGGATTCTATTTACTTATTCTACTAGGATTAGGTTTACTTATTCTACTAGAACTAGGTTTACTTATTCTACTAGAACTAGGTTACTTGTTCTACTAGGACTAGGTTTATTTGCTTTTTCTAGATTTCTTACTAGTATAAATATGTGGCATGACAAATTTATTGTTGGTTGAGATCTACAAGACACCCGACAGTCACCATCCATTGTAATTTCGACGGCAACCTAAGCTACTACCAGAAAAAAAAATCCTAGAAAATCGAACTGCCCTGATACCAAATGATAGGAACCCAAAGATTTCTATCGATTTAAAATAAGAAAATATAGAGATGAAAGGGATAAATCGACCGCTTCGAGGGGATCGAACCTCTAATTGATTACTTCGAAGGGATCAACCTCCAATTGTTACATGAAGATTGATCTTCCATCATTCAATGGACATCTTTACATTGAAGATTTCCTTGATTAGGTGACGGAGGTAAAGAGATTCTTTGATTACATGAGTATTCCCGAGGAACGAAAGGTGAAGTTAGTGGCCTATAAGTTCAAGGGAGGAGCATCTGCTTGGTGGGAATAGCTAAAAGTCTCACGTGCCCGACAAGGTAAAGGACTCGTGACTTCATGGCTAAAGATGAAGAGGCTTCTCAAAGCTCAGTTCTTACCACCTGACTTTAAGCAGCGTTTATTCCAACAATACCAAGAATGCCGACAAGGAGCTCGGATGGTCCAGGCATACATCAATGACTTTTTTCGATTATCAGCTCGTAATGATCTTATGGAGACAAAAGCGCATCAGGTGGACAGGTTTATTAGGGGGTTACGCTTTGCAATCCAAGACTAGGTATCTATGCGCCATGTCTTTACTTTGATCGAGGCTATTAGCCTTGCCACCCAAGCTGAGAAGCAGCTAGATCGGCCTAAGGCGTCAACCTGGGAGAAAAATCCGAGCGACTTAACAAGATCTTCACAGAGTCAGGACAAGCAACCCATGGTTCCGACTGTGACTTCAAGTCAACCCATGACTTCCAGGGGAAGAGGAGTCAGTAGTAGTACAAATGTCACGAGGCAACAGGTGACCATACCCCAATCCAACAATCCGTATGCTCAATCAAGTCCAGACAAGTGTTTCAAGTGTAACCAACTAGGGCATAGATCACATCAATGTCCTAGAAGGCAGATAGTGAACTTGATCGAGACCAAGACAAGATGAGGAGAGGATGGAGAGCTTGAAGAAGAGGAAGACCCGGCTGATGCTAATGAAGGGGTATATCTCTCTTGATCCTTGGTCATTCAGCGTTTACTATTGATGCCAAGACAAGAGGAGTACCCAAAGAGGAATAATATCTTCCGTACTCGTTGCACAGTCAACCAATGGGTATGTGATGTCATCATTGACGGTGGCAGTGGAGAAAATGTCGTCTCAGATGCGATGGTTAGGAAGTTGGGTTTGAAGACCGAGAAGCACCCATCACAATACAAGATCGGATGGATCAAGCAGGGCACCGAGACACTAGTTACCGAGAGATGTCGTTTCACGTTTTCGATCAGTAAACACTACTCGGACTCAGTGTTGTGTGATGTGGTGGAGATGGATGCGTGTCATATAATTTTGGGTAGACCTTGGCAGTTTGACGTGGACACCTAGTACAAAGTCGAGACAACGTCTACATTATCTTCTGGGACGGTCAAAAGATAATATTTCGGCCTTTGCAACGGAAAACGTTCAACATTCTTACTCGTTCTGAGAAGAGGTAGGTTTTTCTGACCATAGGATCAGAGTTTATGGAGGAAGTCAAAGGCACTCGCGCTAATGACTGGGGGAACTACAGTCCCGAACTCACAAGAAGCTCCCTAGCCATTGCGGCCGATGGTGGAGGAAGTGAGATCGTCAACGTTCAATGTTGCTGACATCTTTGAATACTTTCCGCCAGTGGAGATCGAATTTAACTCGAAGACAAGTTATTTTCAAGAAAGGGAGACAGATGTAGGACACTACATCCGATCACCAAGAACTTTCCGAGAGCGATCTCCAAGAGCTTCTCGAGAGTCCATACCGAGACTGAGACGAACTTCCCGAGAGTGTATTTCGAGAAGAGCTTCCTGAAAGTCCATCTCGAGAAGATCTTCTCAAGGGTCCATTTCAAGCAGATCTTCCCGAGGGCCCATTCTGAGAAGAGCTTCCCGACATACCATACCCAAACTTAAGTCCGAGACGCGTGGCGTCTACCGAACAGATCTTACATCCGAGGCGCGTGGCAATTACCGAGGAGTGGTAACTGAGAATCTACTAAGACTCCATACCGAGGATTCAATCCGAGTGAAGACCATTCAAGAAGAAGTATGTCAACATCTAGAAGAATCATATGCCAAGTACAAAGCATCGGCAAATAAGGGTCGGAGGTCAAAGACTTTTCAAGAAAGAGATCTGGTGATGGTATATTTACGCAAGGGGCGTCTACCGACCAGTATTTTTGGAAAGCTGAGGAATAAGAAGTATGGCCCATGCAAAATACCTCAGAAGATTAAATGCATATATCATCGATCTTCCTGAAGACTTGGCTATATCCTCGACGTTCAATGTTGCGAACATCTTTGAGTATTTTCCGCCAAAAGATTCCGAACTTAACTCGAGGAAAAGTTAATTTCAAGAAGAGGAGACTGATGTAGGACGAAAAAAATAAATAAATAAAGTTTTATTAAAACTTTATTTATTTCCTTTTCAGGGTTCTACTTATTTATTTTTTCCTTTGTAGACTTGTAATTATTTCTTTCCTTTCTAGGATTCTGTTTACTTATTCTACTAGGATTAGATTTACTTGTTCTACTAAAACTAGGTTTACTTGTTTTACTAGGACTAGATTGATTTGCTTTTTCTAGATTTCCTACTAATATAAATATGTGAGCCTCTATTGTAAACAAACACACGATTGAATATTTATCAATCAGATAATTCTCTCAAATACTTTGCGCGCAAAGTTTGTTACTTTTAAACCTGTGGACTTGTCTTATTTTTCAATCAGAAGACGCAGACGCTTCTGATTTGTTTTTTCAAGTCTTTCGCAACATCTCGAAATCCCATCATATAATGTACCAGCAACTTATGTCTCTTTTTGCAGGATCTCACCTTTTGGGAATGCCATGCTGATTTAGATTTGAGTAATAGATATTTACACATTTAGGTTCAGTTCTTATATTGGATTATCTTTTGGGATCAACATATCAGTTTTTTTTTTTTTTTGGTTAAGATATTTTACTTATTGAGGTAGACTCTAATACAATGTTCAGACTTTTTGATGGACTTTATGTTATCGAAGTTGGACATAAATGACATGATTTGTACAAAATTAGCATTTGATAGTGGCTCTTAATTTGAAAAACTATTAATTAACTATTATATTACATGAATCAAATTATCAATGTTTTTTTTCTAATTTTTATGTTTTGTGTAGAAATAATTAAAAATAATGATATTCAATAACGTAATGAGAAATGGGAAAAAATTACAAACTCCAAAAAAAAGCTAACAAGAGAGATTCAGTAAGGGATTGTCATCCATGGGTGTACGTAACAGATGTAAAAGTAGGAGTATAGTACGAGTGATTCACATGATAAATCGAAGTCTATACTAAATGGCAGCTTCACTACAATCAACGCAAAGTTGGGTTCACAAAACAAAAAACAATGCGAATATGTATAAACAATGGTAAGTCTTGATGGAAATAGTTAAGATGAACATCAATCCAAAGTCTTTATTTGCTCAATTCTTTTCTTGGCCTTCCTTGTTCAACATCCCTTGAACCTCCAACAATTTTCCTTCCTTTTCGTTTGACTTGAATTTCATATTTTCCACTGATCAATTCCCCAATCCGCATCTTCCCCTAGATAAACCTTTGTTTACGTGACCGAAAAAAAAATCTGGAGTCATATGTCGCGAAGTATGTATCAACCCAAATTGTAAGATGTAGTAGAACAAACGAAGTAATTGGAATAATAGCCCCAGCGAGTACAAAAACCGGAAGCCATGCCCTTCCGCTGCTATACATCAAAAAGCAAGTTGCGCTGAAGGCTACCATCATGCCCACAATGGAGATGAAGAGTGTGCCAAGTCCAACCACCAACTTTGAAGGTATTGACACGAGGAAATCCACTTCTTTATAACGTGACGAGAACATTGACAAGAAAATTATTATTGAAGTCGAAGAGGAACACATTGCTATTGCATCTGATATTAAGAATACCATAAACCAATTACTTCTCAAAAAAATAGGAGTGCCTATTTCTTGTTTGTTGCCACCTGGTACAGTTAAGGCTGCAGCAAAAACCACAGTGGTAATCAATGTTGCTACGACCATGCAATAGTTTGATGTCTCCTTCATCCACTTTTCACCATCTTTCTGCAAATTTGCATGTTCCTCTAGAAATATCTCCTTAGGTGTTTTGCCATTTACATTCTTCATGTTCACGTGTGACAGTGGCACAATCTTTTCTATCTCCTACAGTTTATCAAGTATAAATTCACAGGGTAAGAGTTGAACCATTATATATGCAACCAGGAGATAAAAAATATATATTATCACTCACCTTAAACCACATACACTCTCGTTGCATTTGAAGGGCTTCTCCCGATATGATATTTAGTTGATCTGGAGGAGCCAAATGTCCAACTAGATGCAGCATGTTCTCTTCGGTATCCAAAGTACAACAGGATACAATGTTATACTTGCTAGCACCTATCTCATATATTAGACCGAACAAACCCTCGTGCCGATATTGAATAGACAATGTGAAATATAACTCATTCTTATTTTTCATCTAATTCCAATAAAATATCAGGATAAAGGCTTGCAACTATAATTATAAATTCAACATTTCCAACTTTTGCGGCTTCAAAAACTAAAGTAATACGAAAGTGATCCAAGTTTGATGAGACCTGTTCGTATGGACTTCCAACCATTTTCCAAAGTTGTTCAACTAATTGATAGGCTAATGTCTTCATCAAAGCTTTGTTATAGATCCGTTTGAACCCTATGGTTGAGAAAATAATCTATTCATAAATCAGAGATGGTTTGATAATAAAGAAATATTAAATCCATATAATCATTTTACCAATATCCATAATAAGAAATTATATTGAAAGCTTTATAAAATAAATATTAAGAAAAATAAAGCATTAGATGCGGCTACTTGTGTCCTAATTATTGACTTCTTAACATATATTTTGTCTTTGCATAACTTGGGCACTTTAAAATATCTCGTCTATCTTTTGAATTTAAGTAAAAAGATATGCTAGCTTTTGACAAAAAAGAAAAACAGTAATCCCCATGTTCTTGTGTGTGTATAAAAGAAACTGTTACAAGTAATATTAGAATAGATTGTGTAACGCCTAAGAAATAATTAAGCAATTTATTGTTTATAACTCTTAAGCAATTTGAATTAATAAAATATAAATAAAATTAATTAATAATAATACTGGTGTGGTAATAGTATATAACAATATTATTTAATAATTATATTAAAAGAATTAGAATAAAAATATATTAAGCTAATGTAATGAAATTAGAATAATAATAAATTCTAGTGTAGTAAATAATTATTTGTAAGTGTAAATGATAGTTAAATTACTTGTTAATTAACAAAAGATAGAATTAATATAAGGTGGTAATATCTTATCCCCTTATCCTTGCAAGAAAACAAAAATAATGGGACATAGCCCTTTGGTCTGCACGCACACCTCACGCACGTCCCTTTCTTTTCTTTTCCTTTTCTCTTCTTCCTTCCCTGTCACGCACGCTCCTTCCTCTCTCTCTTCCCTTTCTCTTTTCTTTTCCTTCTCTTTCTTCTCTTTCTCTGTCTCTCCTCCCTGCTCCTTCATCACGCATAGACCAGCACAGTGAGAGCGAGATTAGACCAGGTGTTTGAGAGAGTGAATGATGCAGAAAATTGTGAAGAAAAAAATGGGTTTTCGGCCATGGGTCTTTTATGAGGTAAATTCTTAACCTTTTCTCATGATTTTCGTTATACCCATTAAGTTTAGAACTAATAAATCATATAATTGCTATGATTTGTGTTGGGTCCGAAATCTAGGGTTCATGTTAGAGTTTTGGGGCTTTTTCTATATTGTGGGTTTGAAGAGTTCCATTGATTGGGTTATTCCTTAGATGGATCGATTGGATGATTAGTGTGATATAATTGAAGTATTTTAGTGATTTTGCATGTGTATTGATGATTGGTTAAATGAGTAGTTGGTGAAAACCTCTAGGGCAAATTTAGGGTGATGGCCGAGTGACCCATTTTGTGAGAGAAATGCTTGCTATTTTATGGTCTTAGCCGAATGGGTGTATGTAGCTTGGGTATTTGATTCCTCTACAATTGAGGAGTTTTAGAGAATTAAATTGTTGTAGATTGGCCCTTGGTGTAGATTGTTATGGGATTATCAATTGTTAATAAAATTGTAGAGTTGTAGATAGGCTCTTGATTTATTGTTTCGATGAAGATTGTCATTTGTTGTGATTATGTTCTATGTATTTATATAGGCTGTTTTGGTAAGCCAAGCCATTGGGGTACAATGTTGGTTCAAGGACCTTGATCTAAAGATTGGTGTGCCTAATGGTTAGGTTCCTTGCTATGATTTAATTGAGTGTTTTGATCATGGCTAAAGAGATTGCATGTTATTTTTGAGCATATGTATAAAGAGTTTGTAAAGATAAGTTTAATATAAACCTATTTAATAAGTAAATAGTTAATGTAACATAAGTACGAGACTTTGATAGTTCAAGACTCTCTATCTCACTTAAATTAATAAATAAATTGTTGGAAAAATATTCCCTAGAATGATCAATGGGCTCTAACAGTCACGGGTTTGGCTTTTATTGATAAGGTCCCAGACTTGGGCCATTCAAATGATGAAGGGGTCAGGATTTAGTTCAGCAACTCTCAGTGAAATACCGAGAGTCATAAACGCACCCGAATCCGTATCCCTGATATTCCATGCTTCCCAAGAGTAAACCGCCCAGAATCAAGAAGGAAACAGCAAATCTCTAGTCAAACGCCCAAATCTCGAAATATCCCGAAGAATAAGAGGAAAGGATCATAAACGATGCCAATGGAAGATATAAAAGAGAGGGTAATGGAATGTAAAAGGTAAGTGATTTTTTATTACGAATATTGCACCTTCAGATACTCGAATTTTTATCAGCCTTATTGACTTAGGTATCGGAGTTATTCTCTGCCGGACACCCCCGGCAAGAATCTCTGATTTTTCCCTTTGTTTAAACAGGTTGTTGGAAATATATCCTAGAAGCTTTTGCCTTCTGCTTTCAGTGTTCATCATACAGGAAACTGTTCCAACATAAACTATTTGAGATGATAGAGTATGAGATTATAGTTTCATCCAAGAAGGTTAATAACTCAGTCTTATAGTCTAAATGACTCAGGTCTTTACTTAATCAAAGAGTTGGTATTAAAAGAAAGGTTAAAAGTCAATAAGTCTTAACATGGTGAGCTATGGTTCAAAATGAAATATGTATAAAAGAAATATAGATCAATAAATAAGTAGTTGTAATAAAATAAGTAAATATAAATGAATGCGAATAATAAGAATAAGTGTAAGACATAAATGGTAATGTATGAGATAAAAGAGATAGATATATATTCCAATATGGGAAACAAATTAAAAGTAAAGTAGATAATGTAGTTAGATAAATGGGTATAAGAGTTTGACAAAGATAAGGAGTTGTATTGTTAAAAGTGTAGAATAAATATAATTATGACAAGTGCATAAAGTGAAGTAAATGAATCAAAGATAATAGTAATCTATATGAATAAGTGATAAGTAACTAATGCATTTATTTATATACAATATAAGTGGCTAGTGTGTATTGAATTATGATTAACTTAACAAGCGTTTAATATATATATATATATATATATATATATATATATATATATTATATAATATTATATATATATATATATTATATATATATATATATATATAACATAATTTGTCATTTTAAATTAATAATGTAATAAATTGATAATACAAATGGTGAATTTCTTAAGTATGTAATTAATTAGAATGAATATTTTATGCGTTAGCTCGCATATGGGTAGCGGTGTTTAGCTAGTTTTAAGAAAGTTAGAAATGCTATTTGAGAGCACGCAGGTAACTTTATGTAAAATGGGTTTAGAGTTTGGTAGTCTAACCAGGTCTAATGATGCGGTTGATTGCAGGCACATAAAATGGGATTAGAGGCTTATGACTGAATCTAGTCCTCCAATGTGTAGTATGCGATAGTTGGATCGAGAAAGATTTCAAGAAAACAAATGAGCGTGAGTTCTTGAGATTGTCAAGCACAAGTGGAAATGTAAGTATTTATACTTACTGAGAGTGATACACATCTTAAAATGTTTTTATGTTTTGTTTTCAATGTTTAGTAGATGTTGTACTTACTAAACAAAATAAATGTTTTTAAGGAATTTTGAAGGAATAATATGATAGTTTAAAAAACGAACCGATGATATTTTATGCTAACATATGATTTGTACTTTCGATTATCTTCTAGAGATTTATGATTATTTGATGAGTGATTAATGATGAGTCTTGATGTTTTATTGTAATTTATGACTATGACAGATATATATATTGATATGTTGAGTTTTATGGTATTTGATTTGCTATTGGTATTTGAGAAATAATGTATGTCGAAAAAATTGATTTGAATAAGTTTCATGATGTTTTATTGGGATTTGTATTGAGAAATGAATATGGCAATTATGATTTACATGGTTTTTTATGAGGATGTGATAAAAGAGTTTTATAAAGCCTTGATCACGAGGGTGATATCGTGTGTACAAAGCCTTAATCACGAGGGTGATATCGTGAAAAGCCTTGATCACGAGGGTGATATCATATGTAAAAAGCGTTGATCATGAGGGTGATATCTTGTGTAAAAAGCCTTGATCACGGGAGTGAATCCATGACCATTCGTAAAGCAAAAAGCCTTTATCATGAGGGTGAATCCATGACCGTCAAGCCTTTATCACGGGGGTGAATCCGTGATCATTTGTAAAGCATAAGGCCTTGAGGTTCAAGGGGTCCGCATCAACAGGTAGCCCTAAGGAACCAAAGAGGACAATATGAATTTGCATGTTTTATATGATAAGTTTTATATGATGTTTTATATGATGGTTTATTGGACTTTGTTATAGACATATTAGTATGCATATGAGGTTTCATGGACAAGCACATATGTATATTCTTACGGCTAGTTGTATATAAGATTTATGTTTTATTGATTATAGACGTATTAGTATGCATATGAGGTTTAATGAAAAAGCACATATGTATATTCCTACGGCTAGCTGCATATGTGATTTATGTTTTATTGCTTAGATATGCTTATATGCTTGTGTTTTCACCCATAGGGTTCACCCATAGGGGAATGAATACTTATATATGGGTATAGCTAAGTTATATGATATATTTATAACATAGTTAAGCACGTATGTGTATTAGTACAGGCGGGAGACTGGAACGTACATGTATGTACTCAATTATTATTATATTTCAGATGTTTATGACTACATGTGTTTACTTTATCAACTGCTCATGTTTCAAAATAAATGTCATACTTCTAGTAGCTGTTATTGTAAACTCATGTAAACTAACTCTTCGGTTCTTTACGTTCAGTAGATTTTTATTCATTGAAACTGTTGACTCACTCATTCTCTTCTCTGTCTATATAATCATGGATGATCTCTATGGTTACATATATATTGGTACAGGTTCTGAGAGCGTAGATGACGATCCCATAGCCTACTATCTCGGTTACTACGATTGACGTCGTGGGACGTAGTTATTTTGTATAGCTTTAACTATTAGTCTATTCTTTTGTATATGGTTGTGATATGTTCACAAACATTATTTTGTATATTGGCTTGTGTCACATGTGACACGTTTGTATAGCCATTCTTTTTGTATATGTCACAGTGTAAACTTTTAATTATTAGAATTATGTTGTCAGCTCTATATATTGATTACTCTCATGGTATATATGCTTTCGCTCAATTTATATATAATGTGATATGCGACTCTGATGAATAGATGTAATCTCATGATACGTTGTGAGATACATGTATGACAGATGTTTTTATCACCTTGTGACGATCAATCCGGTTCATAATTACTGTATATTTTCAAAAAAAATATATATATATATAACTACAGTGTAATTATGAATCGGGTCGTCACAGATTAAGACATTTCAAATACAAAATAACGTATCTAGCTCATAGAATTTTCCATAGTTTAGAAGTAGATATCGTCTAAAGATTTGATGAAATCAAATAAGAGCATTTTCCCATGCCAAGGTAATATGAGTAAAATTGTCATCAAGTACTTGTGATTAATGTAATAAAAGAACTACTTGGGAAATGTCGTATATATCTTTTCAATTAAAGAAGTTTGGGTTGGAGGCAAACTAACAGGAGTTTATGCGAATTTTCCAGAATGATAACTGACTTTCGCTGCCAATTGCAAAAGGTTTCCTGGCCAATATTTCCAAAGCTCTCCACCCACATTCAGTTGTGACAGTTACTATGTTTGGATTGAGTTTCAGAATTTTCAATGCTATATCTGTCCAAAAAAAAACGGCACATTAATTTGATGATTGTCAAATTGTTGGTTAAGAAATCCTTATATATAATATGGTGCCTAATATTGCAAGAGAAGTAATAACTCCATCCAACTTTTGTAACTGCCTCAAATTCAACAAACAAAGTTATAGTCAGATGTAGGGCTTACCATACATATCATAGTAAATAGTACGAAGAAGGAGCTCAGTGTAGTTTTCCTCAGTCAACTGTTCAAGGGAGTCACAGAGAGTAGATACAAGACCATGTTTGCATGTCCTAGATACGCTGCTACGTTGAGTGGTACGTCTCCTGCGTTTTCAGGGATCAATAGCAGTTTCTTGTGGATTTGCACCAGCTGCGAAGCAATTATGACGCTTCCTGATTGAGCAGCACAGTGAAGGGCCGTAAATCCATACTTGTTTTTCGATTCCAAGTCATCCGGACTCATCAAATTCGACAATTGTTTTATAAAAGTTGTGCGTTGTGCAATCACAGCAACGTGAAGTGCTGTCCCTTCCTCTTTCGTTATGGGAGCTCGAACACAGTGTGGGTGTTTCTGAAGAAAAGCCTTAGCAGCCGGCCAATCACCTTGTCTTGCTGCTTGAAGGAGGGGACCACACAGCTCACGAAATTCATCTAATGTTCTTCCCCTTGAAATTTCTTAAAAAAAAAAAAACCAAACGTATTAATTACAACTTGTGGTGAAAGATCATGCATGCCACTTGAATGCATGCTAAGATATATGTTGGAAGAACTAATTTATCTCATAACCTTAAATATCTGCAGCAAGTGAAATTTTGTTTTATTGTTCTTTTCCTTTGTGTGTGTGCAGCAAGTGAACTAATTGTTGTTTTGTTTCATTATTGTGATTATTATTATTTTGGTGGAACCGGAATGGAAAGGATAAATGCATGGAACAAAGGCATTCGTAATCGTAACAGTTTTTCTCCTTATGATATTCGCAAACTCTGTCATATGTCTATGTGACTGCATATATATATATGACGAGAGAGAAACAGAGATCGAGCACTTACTCCGATTAGTTTCATTTTCAACATCTTTGCTTGCGCTTGACTCCTCTGACACTATCTCCTCCAGTTCTTGATCCATTTTTTTCTTGTTTCTTTAGAAATAAAATGAGATAGAAAATAAATAAATTAATACATAATAAATCTGATAATATATATGAAAATGCATAGAATTCCTAATTAGGTAGTAGATGAAGAGTGACGGCTACAAAAAGTTAGTATATCTATGTGAACATCAACAAATTCTCTATTTTGGAATAATTTAAGTATATGCATAATGATGATTTATAATGCTACTTGTGTTGAAACACTAAAGACTGGCCTCCCATATGAAGCATATGGGTTCTTGGTATTGATTAAATCAGACAGACCTCCCATATAATGATGTAATTATATGTTAAATTCAAGAATCTTTTTACATGCAAAAGTAAGTAAATACAACTACACTACTTTAGTTAATTATTAATTATTCTGCTATTGATTGATAAAAATCCTGCTATTTAGTGTAATTAGTTTATTTATTTTAAGAAGCGAGATATGTTTTAGAAATTAAGGATAAAATTTTCAAATGTTAGAATTTTATTACGAAGTTTAATTCAAAGTATACACACACCCTAGAGAGATGAAAAGTTAAGACAGAGAAAGGGTGTAAGTACTTTTAGACCAAGAGATTTCAAAGGAGAAAGATAAGTTTTGTTTTTAAGAGTTAAGAAGCTCGTAGTTCAGAGATAGCACAGTATTAACGGAGCTCAGAGAATGGAGTGCAACTACCCGGATATTTCTATTTGTAGTGCACCCAACCTAGTTAATTAGATACACTCATCCTAGAGTGACTTCTCCGGTGGCCATAGGTTGAGTAACGACATACGGGACATAATCGTATGCTCACCGGAGAGTGACAAATCAGAATTTTCTTTGTGTGGCCATAAGAAAGAAAACAATATTTTTTTAAAAAGGTGATCACACTAAATTGTACAAATGATATTTATGATGAATGTCCTATCCCATGTGATTTTATGGAAGAAATGCGTTTGATAAATGAAAAAAAAAAAAAAAGTCAATTTTTTTTTTTTAAAAAAAGTAATTGTATATGACTGAAAGGGAAGACATGAGCATATACCACATAATGGAGTTTCCATCAAATGTCCGTTGTATTTTGTAATGGATGGATTTATAAGGGTATTTTAATATAGGATAAAGATAAAGATCGAGTCCAGAATTATGACTCTGTATGGCATTTAGTCAATTCTGGCATACTAGATAAAGGGCTCTTGGTTCCGGAACATACAAACATAAGAGTTTTTGAGGTTCACATCAATAACATACAAACATAAATTAGGAAAGAGCGAGTAGAGGAAGATCAAGGTACTCATCTAAATTTACATCAACGTTAAGGTGCGAAGGCATTTTTGCTCTCTTACGGCCGATTTATTTTATTTGCAAGATGGCTCAAGGTATGTAATTATTTACTAAAATTTACAATATTTGATGGTTTATGAAATTAGGGAAAAAGATCCTTAATTTTCTAACATTTCGTTCTTTAACCAAAAACATTTAATTTGTTAGCGGTGCATTTTGGTCTTCAGAAGCTTTTGGGTTGTAGGCAGTATCGTAAAACCCAAAAGTACCAAACGTATCCTACGTGTTTGGCATTCGTGAGTGGTGTGGTAGTGGTGGTTAAGGATTGAGTGTTTAGGCTGTTTATCGAGTTTTGGTGATTATCCAGTTCAGCCGGTCGATGCTAGATGTAGCAACAAAAGTGTGAGATATCTCAACTCTATGGCCTGGTGCAACTAACACCCCCGGCCAATGTACCACTGAATATGATGGAGATCCGACCGTGAATGCAAGATGTCGCACCTCCGGCCGGTGACATGTTGCCTCCACAGAGCATTTGACCTTACACCAAGCCGACATTATCAAATGTCGGCTTGGTTTAGTATCGAAATCTTATTTCCAATCCCCGTCGAAAGAGGGTAAAATTAATTCCGACCTGTTCAGGTCGATGCCCGCCAGTACTATGTTTCATAAACTTTTATTCTACAAAATTTGCAAAATAATAAATCAGTGTGAACTAGAACCACCATATAATGAGGAATACCAAACATATGATCAATGGATTACAAGAAAGCTAAAGAAGGGTAGCATCTTTGGTTACAGTTAACTAGTAAAAGAATAATGGTAACTAAGAAAGAGAAAAATGCCGAAGATTTATTAGAGATGATGGAAACACTTACTATAAAAGCCAATTGAGCAGTCAAAGGAAGCGGAACTTTTGATACTCAGCCCTTTCTTTTTGGCAAGCTGTGATACTCAACCTTGCAGGAGAGTTTGGCCCTTTTATAAAGAAAAGATGGACAGTATTGATTCTTTACCAACAACAATTAATGCCCACTGTTAACATTACGTAACAAGTGCTTTCGTAGGATCTTGACGTCACCTTTCTTTTTGGCAAGCTGTGATATTACTCAACGTTGCAGGAGAGTTTGGCCCTCTTAAGTTAAGTAGTTAGAAAAAAGTAAATTTAATTATTTAATTAATATTTTAATATTTTTATTTATGTATAAATTTAAATTTGTTTTTAATAAATAAAATTTAATACGTAAAATATATATTTATTTAACATTCTCTTTTATAAATGGACTCAAATTATTTATTTAATATTTTTGTTCACGTGTAAACTTAAACTCCTTTAAATTTAATTATTCAATCAATACTTTAATATTCTCTTTCACGTGTGAGTTCAAACTCTTTTTTAAATAAATAAGGTCCAACACGTAAAATATTTAACGGAGTCAAGGTTCGAACTCAAGACTGTTAGCTCTGATATCATATTATTCGAAAAACTTAAACTTATAAAAAGAGATAAATTTAATTAATTAATCAATACTTTAACATAATTAACAAAAATTATTTATTAAAATTGCTACCAATTTAAGTAAGTAATAATATTAAATTGTTCGGCCAAGTACTTGAACAGATAAATCAAGTAACAAATTTTAAATTATTTAGCCACTTAATTGAACAATAAATCTCGTATAAGATGTTTCACATTCCCCGGCTAAATTACTAAAAATTCAAACATGTAGTTATTGTATAGTAATCCTTGTCCATAGCACGAGTGATTCAGAGCTCATATGATTCACATTCTGAACACGACAAAGTCCGGCCCCTTGCCAGTTGTCATGCAAACAGTAAAGTCAGGCGGTGATTAATAATAATTGTAACAATTATGCAACTGGCCCTCCATGTGATTCTGTACGTTGAGTCTGTGCGTGGATCTCAATAACAATGTACAACGAAACGATAACCATTGGTCCTTCAAGTTACCCTGTTGAGACTGTGTGTGGATCACAAAGCATAATGTCTATTTTGAGGAACTAGAAGGAGAAGAAAAAATAAATATAAAACTAAAAGAAATGGCCAATTAGTGATACTCGTTTGATATTTTAAGATTAAGTGCATATCTGAAATTGTGTTAAAAAATAGAAATTTTGTTTATAGAGTTTTTATTTGTGAGATTTTATTAAAAAATGTTATTACTAAAAAGCTATTACTTGTTTGATAACTATAAATTTTAAGTGCTTTGTGGATATTATTGATGTTTAATAACAAAATTAAAAAAGTATTTTTAGTTGCAAAAATTACAATAAAAGATATACAATATTTTTTCCAACTAATTAAACAAGTAAAATCAGGTGAGACTTATTTTTGAATTACAACGGAACGCCAAAGCCAATTCAAAATGTTCTCCCCACTGATCAAATGTTCAATCGTATATATAATATATAATTATTAAAATAGATGGCAAGTATTGATAGTGAAAAGACAATATATAAAAAAATTGTTAACAAAATCTATAAATATATTTTGTTGTCATGTCATCTTGAAGAAGGTGCAGATTTGTTTTCTCTTATTTTCCTTTTAATTCTTCATCTTAAGTTTATTGCAGCTGAAGCAATAAAGTCTTGCACGTTGTTGGAAAAAAGAAAAACACTACAAAAAGATATCAATTCAACAGAAGAAGAAATAGTAAAAAGAGATCACTCCAACAGTTAAAAAAAGAACAATTCAACAGAGAAGAAACAAATATGTTTTAGCAAACAAATATATTTTAGCAACAATTCATCAAGTTAACTGCGTAGAGGAAAAGAAAAAAAAACAATTCATCAAGTTTATTGACAAATATGACAAATTCACGTCTGTTTGCTAGGATTTCAATAACCAGTGAGATGACAATTTATCATAACCACTAAAGTGAGAAACCCAAAATATAGAGAATACTAAGATTTGTCTGATGTCTCTCCAATAACAAAAATAAATACCTTTCATTAAATTAAACAAAAACTTAGAATTATATATATATAAACTAAACTAAAAAAGATCATTTTTTTAACTTTAATTTTTAGTTTTATTTTTAATTTTTTAAATTTATAAAGATATTTTTGTCTTATAAAAATTTTTTATAATCATTTTTATTTTCTTATTAACATTAGACTATATCGACATTTTTTTAATAATTTAATAAATATATTAACATAATTAATAATTTTGGAGCACATTTCCCTAGTGCATATATATATATGAGTGATTCAGAGCTCCTGCCTCCTAGAATTCACATCTTAAAGACGACAAATTCCACCCCTTGCCAGTTGTCATGCAATCAAAAGCATATGTACGTACTAAAATGAATGGAGTATGCAAACAGTCAGTCAAATGATCATAAATACCTCTCAACAACCCGAAATTATACAACATACAAATATACAAACAATGTTATTCATTAAATTCATTTATCACATCTATTGCATATTAGTTGGTGATGTTCGTTTTAAATGATTTCTCATAAGTCCCTAGAAAAAAACAAAAATATTAATCACATAAAACACGACACATCAATCAATATTAAATGTGTATAATAAATACATATAAAAAATAACATTACCCTAAATATACTGTTGAAACAATAACTATTGGCCCTCTGAGATCCTATTGAGTATGTGTGTGGATTGCAAAGCAAAATGTCTATAGTTTGAGGACCAGAGGGAGAAGAAAAATAAATATGTTACTAAACAATTGGCCAATTAGTAATACTCGTTTGACATTTTAAGATTACGTACTCTAAAGGATAGATGTAAGTCTTTTAGGATTTCTAAAACATGGAATCATTGGTTCGTGAAATCTAAAAGATGCTCTCATGCAAATTCATGCAAACAGAGCATATTCTAATTACACTATTTCATGAAAACTACATAGTTTATCAACTGTTTGAATGAATGTTGTCATTAGTATGCAATAGTTTGTTGTGTCTTTCATTAAAAGTAACACTAATTAATGAGTTCTCAAAATTAATGACTCGGATTCTCTCCATTTTCTTTTAAAATAGAGAATATTTGGTTAGTATAATATGAGAGACAAAGTGATAATTTTTCTGAGCTATAAGCCTCTCGTGTCAATTAATTGATATCAAACTATTGATTGTGATTTTAGGAAAAAAAAAAAAAAAACTATTGCCTGTGATTTTAAACGTAGAGTATATTTTGCCCCTTTTCGCCTTCAATTGACAACGAAAGCAATAAAGTTTCAAGCGTCTGCTTCATATTAAAGCTACAGAAAGTAAGGAAAAAGAAAGAATCGATTAAAATTGAATTGAATTATGATAAACTTGGGAATATCGAAACAGAAATTAACTGCCCATGCCAGGCGGTTTACTCGAAAGCAAAAAATTAATACATTCTATAAAGTAAGGCCTCCTTTTTTTTTCGTTTTCCTGAGCTATAAAAGTGCGCGGCCGGCCTTAACTTGTGATTGATCGCTAATATATTTTTCAAAATACTATCAATCGCTGGTTTAGAGTGTATTTGGTAGTGTAATTTAGTAGATTAAAAATATGATTTCAAATTAAATTGTAGAGAATTGATCGTTAGAGATTGCGTTTTTAAAAAAATTATAACTTAAAAGTGTGAAAAATATATATTTTTAAATGACAGACAATGGGGTATATGCAACCTTATACCTGATACCATGATCACAGCTCAACCTTATATATATATATGCAACCAGAAAGTAAAAAAAAAAATCAATAATACTAACACTCACCTTAAACCAAAGCCTTCATTTTAGTAGCGACATTATCAGTTTTAGTAGCGACAATACGTCGCGCTAATGAGCCTTTTTTTTTTTTTTGTTTTTGTGAAATTATACAA
>FXXK01002109.1:30001-44944 GCA_900184695.1 Betula pendula
TGACCCTCCATGTGAATCATCTGATCCTGATCTTGAAACTTGAGTCTGTGTGTGGATCACAATTCACAATGCAAACAGTCAGGTTCAGTCGATAATAACCTCTTAACAACCCGAAATTATATATCATTTATCCCGAAAAAACAAAAAAGAAAAAGAAAAAAACCCCCTAAATTATACAAAGCAAAATGTCTATAGTTTGAGGACCAGAGGGAGAGGGGAAAAAAAAAAAAATTCAGTTTAAGTTAACTGTAGAAATCAAATAATGTCAGAAGGATAGACGTAAGCATTTCAGGATTTCTAAAATCCAAACAAAGTGAAGCAACGATCGAGAGATGTAATTTTTATTAGAAATAAAAGAAAGTGAGATGTAATAGATTTGGTGTTAGAGTATACCATAAAGATAAAATCCTTATGATATAGACTTGATTAATATTTTAAAACATTTTCATAACCTCAACTAAATCAAACTTTAATTGTTATAGCATTTATAGCGGTAGTCTGTCGCCCATTGACTTCACCATCAGTTTTCAAATTGGGGATGAGATGTGCTGTTTTTTTCTTTTTATGCTAATGGTGGGGTATGTGTGCATTTTTCATGATTTCATTTAGTTTTTGTGATTTGGATTTAGTATGGTAAAATAATAACTGTTGTACACCCTCTAAAACTAATACAACATGCCATCCATTTCTCATACTCGAATTAATCTATTAAGGGTCACAAATACGGGACAATTTATCATTCTATTCTTGATTTGATTATCCTATCGTACATATCTTTCTATACAGGTATTTGTTTGTCTCATGTTAACTCATCAGTCTATCTTGATTTATTATCCTATCATACGTATCTTTCTATACAGGTATTTGTTTGTCTCATATTAACTATCAGTCTATTCTTGATTTATTAATTATCCTATCATACATCTCGATCTCTTTATACAAGTATTTGTCCGTCTCATGTTAACTTATGAGTCTACTCTCGATTATTATCCTATCATACATCTCTCTTTGTACAGGTATTTGCAAGTATTTATCCGGCATACCTAGTCTATTATTGATTTAAAGTTATGTTTGACTCGTCATTCATGCTTTAACCTTCCAATAAATGAGAAATATTAATTTCATCCCTAAATATTGTAGCCAACCACGATATATAGTAGCATACTCAAAATATCTTTTGTTCCAAAAAAAAACTTGCTAGGTTTACCATGTTCTAGGAAATAAAATAAAGAAAGGTTAGAAACCACATTTTTATATAATAACTATTTCAGAATACTGACGTGATAATCCTAACCAATTCTTGAAATTTATTTTTTAACAATGCATATGACTAATTCAAGAGTTGGTTGGAACTGCCACATCAATATTGTGAGATAAAAATATAAGATGTTTACTAACATCTTCTCTCTTTCCTTTTTCCTTTCTACAAAAAAAAAAATGTAAAAATTAACAAACTTACAACACAAAAAATTCAAAACTACTTTCACCTTTATGTCTCATCAAAATATTTTTTTTAACCAAAACACAAAAAATACCTCCAAAAAACATTATCAATCACACCCTAAGTTTCTAGTGTTACTCTATAAAATAATGCTCTTCTCCAATTCTTCAAGTATAATTCCAAACCTAGCAATGCCATAAAGTGATCGTATGCTAGCTACTTTTCTTTTTAAGATAACTTCACTTATCTTCTTGAATTGTCACCTATTTTACAATGTTATTCCAAAGTTCAAAACTTCTCAATTTAATAAATCGAACTTTCAATTTTGTTTAATTTCTCCCATATGTTAGTATTTTCCGTTAAATCCTAACGGAGGAATGTCAAAATTTTCAAAATACTCCTCATTTTTTTAGGAAAAAAAATTGTAAGGATTTAGGCATTGGTCAGGATTTAACGAAATTTGAAAAAATACCCATGTTTGAATCTTTAATTTATATATATATATAATTTAAAAAAGGGGTATTTTTGGAATTTTGAAAGGATTTAACAGAAAATCCAAACCTGGGGAATGAGAATGAAAATTTTTTTATTGAAGCTTTTATAACACGTAAATTGAAGGTTTTGAACTTTTAGAAGGGACATTGCCAAATGAGTGACAATTCAAGATAATTAAGTGGAAGTTATCCCTTTTATTTTTTCTATTCAAATGGAAAATGAGATTACAAAGATTTTTTGTTTTTTTTTTTTTTTTTTTCTAAGCCAGATTTCAAAGGTTTATCTTTTCTCATTATATGGTTAGCACCTTAATGGCCCTAAAACAGAATAAAATTATGGAAAATACCGTTAAAATTGCAAAACTTGTCATATTTGCTATGCACTGTGCATGAGTACAAATTACCTCGCATAGGAGGCAAAGTAAAAAGCTAGATTATGGAAAAAGTATACATACCCACCTCAAAACTACTACTATATTATCAATCTCCTCCCAATCACAAAAATACCCTTCATAAAATTAAAAAGTCTTAAAATTATATATATATATAAACTAAAACTAAAAAAAATTTATATATATATAATATATATATATATTTATTTATTTATTTATTTATTTTAAAGAGCCACCCTTTTTTTTTTTTTTTTTTTTTTTTTACGAAAAAAAAATTGATTTTTTTTTCTAATAATTTTCAGTTTTCTATCATATAGGATGGGCTGTTGCACAAAATGTTAATTAGCCGAATCACCCCTTTTTTTTTATTATTATTTTTTGTTTTAGCTTTCTTCTTTTTTTGGTCGAATTTACATGGATATATTTGTCTTATTAAAAACTTTTTAAGGTTCATTTTGTCTTTTTGCTAACTTTGGAGGAATGAGACATTGACATTTTTTAGTAGTTTATGGGGGATATTGAAATTTTGTTTTTTTTTGTAATTTAAAGGGGGACATTGAACATTAGTAGTTTGGGGAGACTTTGACAATGAGATGGTAGTTTGAAGGGATAATGTGTACTTTTTCCTAAGACTATATTTTGGCTAATTAAGACTTTATTTGGATGGCAAACAAATAAATAGGAAAGAAAAAAAATCAATCACAACATAGAGAATAAAATATTATTGTGATTCAATGTGACAGCCTCTAAATCACTTATAGAAATGATTAGATAAATTTTATTAATAAAATGAAAAAGAAAATGCTCAATAGCTTTATGGAGTATGAATTTTTATTATAAGGTCTTATTTGGTTCACGGAATAGACATTATGAAATGGAATGATTATTTCCTATGGAATAACCATTCTTTTATTTGGTAAGGGCTTATTCATAGAAATAATTATTCCCACGAAATAACTATTTTCCTATGAAGATGAATCGTTATTCCTCTAAAAAAAATGAGAAGCATAGCTATTCCTTTAATAATTGACAATATTTTCCACACAAAAAAAAAAAAAAGTTATTTAGTTTTATTTTCTTGCTAACTTTATTTATTTTTTTTAAAAAAAATGTATTAATATTGAATTTCACTATTTCAGTGTGGTGGCTGACCACCTCAATTGAAGAACTCGGTGCATTTGGGGGTGGTCGTGACTATCTTGGAGCACCCCAAGGGTGGTCGCGGGGCCACCCCCAAGCGTCGTCGGTGGTGGCCATAGTCACTCCCAGTGCTCATCTGGGGTAGTCTTAGCCACTCTCGATGGCACCAGGGGTTGTGCAACCACCCATGCACCACTCCTGTGTTCCATTGTGGGTGGCCGACCACCCAATGGGGTGGTTGGCCACCCATTGGATTTTCACTATTCAAAATATATTTTTTTTTTTAAAAAATTTACTTAAAAAAGAAAACATAAGAAATAAAGTACGGGTTTTTATTAATTTTTGTTCAAGTCCAATTAAAGCATATATGTTATCACCAAACTAAGGAATATGAATAACTATTTCATTCAACACTTCTCCATTCCTAGTAATATATTGCTATTCTTTTTCTTGATGGAATACTCATTACACATACCAAACGAAGCCTAAATCACTTCTTAAGATTTAAATTTTATCAATTTATTCATTAAGGTTATAATTATTATCAAATAGATCATTTCATCTACTTGCCATTAAATTTTTAATGGTGCTACCACATCATACACAATTAGAAGGTGATACGTGTTCTCTTAATTAGTTAAAAAAATAGAAAAAAATGAAATTATAAGTATAAATATAAAAAAGAAGAAAAAAAAGAAGTAGAGGTGGGGTGGATAGAATGATCTATTTGATAGAAAAATTGTAGAGTAAATTGATAAAATTTAAACTTTAGAGAGTGATTTTGGTAAAAAGTCATATCTCAGGTACCTCTCAAGCATTTTTTCCCTATATATATATATATATAGAGAGAGAGAGAGAGAGAGAGAGAGAGAGAAGATATAGCTTAGATTTAAGACAAGTGGTAATCTAAAAATGTTGACAAGTGTCCTTTAAAATATATATAATATATAACCATAAATCAAAACATATTAGAAATCTAAATCAAGTAGAATTTCTTTGTTATCCTAATATTAATAGATCAAGTCTTATTAATGTCCAAATCAAAAAAAGGAAACAAATAAATACAAATCAAATCATATTAAGAAATTTAGAACAAATAACAAATTTAGTCTTATTAAGCCCTCATGCATGCACACGTATGTAGTCAGGCATGGCAGTCCCACAGATTTGGGTGCCATGCAATAGTAGTCACCAAGTTCTCCCTTGTAAGCTACTAAAGTACCAGTAACGTCCACAGTGATGCAACGTAATCTTGACAATATTGTCATTTTAGCAGCAACTGCAAAGCAGACTCTTGGAATAGAATGACCTCAAAATTGTTTTTCAATGAAATTTCAGTGTAGCACTTATTGCAAACAGTATAAAGCCAGATCAATAATTTGGATCAACCAACCCTTTCTGCGGTTTCAACAATTCATGCATTTACGTCAGTGAAAATGTTAAGGTCAATCTCCATTTTTTGTTTGATTAAGTTGCTCTACATCAATGACAAATTATGTAAAAGGCAAAGGCTTCTCCATCAAATAATAGGATCTTAGTGAACATTCCTTTTCATTTCAAAATTTTAGTTTTTCTTACTCAGTTCTTTTTGTATCAATAATGCTATCATGAAAGTCCTTTCTGACGAAGTAGCTCAATGACTCCAAATGGAAAAATGCAGCGGGAGAAAAATATTGTCTGCACTAAAATCCTCCTACTTTTGAGCTAATTATATGCACTAAAATCCTATCTTTAGATACTTTGGTTTTAACCTTCTCCACTTATGTTGCACAGTTAAGCTATAGAGTCTAATCTCTTAGTCGAAAGCATTGACCCCAACACTAGTCCTCACAGGATACATCAATTAATGTATATAGTAGGTTGGTTAATTTCTTTCTTTTCATACACCACTTCACCAACTAATCATTTCAGTTCTCATTTCTTTCTTTTTATACACCACTTCACCAACTTGTCATTTCAGTTCACTTTTTAACACTTGCGATAATTCCTGTTTTGTTTACCCAAACTAAGCTTTGTTTGTTAGTTTCTGCACTGTCTACTTCTTAGAAGATTTATTAAATCGACATATGTTGTCAATCATAGCACCCTGACTTCTGAACAGTCAGCAAATTTAAAATAAAATGGATTTATCTGCTTTCTGTTGTTGATATGCTTTCAGTGTCCATAACTTTTGTTAAAATATTAATTAAACGATTAAATTTATTTCTTCTTATTAGCTTAAGCTTTTGGCATAAGTGGTGAATTAACATGGTATCAAAGCCAAAGGTTCTAAATTTGAACCTTGACTCTGTTATTTACCTCTCATTTCAATTAAATATTTCAAGTGTTGGGTCTCACTTATTAAAAGGAAGTTTGAGCCCACACGTGAGGGGGAGTGTTAAAATATTGATAAATTATTAAATTTACATCTTCCTATCAATTTAAATTTTTGGAATAAGTGATAATTTAACAAATTTCATTGAATCATTTATCAACTCTTTTAGGCATCTAGAAAGCTAGAACTTTTTAAACTATTTGGATCTTTTTGAGATTCTCATACTAAAAATGCTGCTTAATTGAGATGGATTTTAACACCAAAGATAAAGTTACTATCAGTGTGTTAGAAGGTTATTGAACTGAGCACAGGCATATTATTCCTCTTACCCCATTTTACAGATTATTTGAGTATCCCAATATATCACTTCTAAACCAAAACTCCTTCTAGTTTTCAGTTTTAATATCAACAGACTGCATTGAAGTTTCGCTTCGTGCAGTTTCAAGTTACAAACTAAAATAACCCACACCATATTTAGAAATACATTTGATATCTTTCGGTAATTTTCTATCAACATTCCCCTCTAACTCATTGTTGGGAATTGGGGATAATTGTAGGGAATTGGGCTGACAAGGCCACAAGGCCCACAAAAATCATAAAGCCAATTTACGAGCCTAACAAAGGCCATCAGTGGGTCCAGATACCTAGTTCTATTAATCCGCATGTAGTAGGGGTTCCGCTCCAACAACCATGAAATAAAAAAAATAAATAAATAAAAGATATTTAAAAAAAAAATAAAAAGAGCTTAGTTGAGGGTAATTTGGGGATGTAAACAGTAAAAATGACAATTTCCGTTAGGTTAGACAGAAGGAACTAACAAATTGATCGAATTGACATAAATTAAAAAAGAAAGGCCTTTATCTTATACTCATATGTGACAACTTTTAGAAGTCGTTAAAGCTTAAGCACTTGAGCTCGAGTTTGACTTGTTTTGATTATTTGAACCGAGCTCAAGCTGAGCTGAAATACGAAGAAAAAAAAATTGAGCCGAGTTTGAACATGTTCTTCTAGCTCAATTAAAAAAAAAAATAATCTAAAATTACTTAAAAATTGAAATTATTGAACAACCTAATGAGAAATGGAGAAAACAATATAAATATGTAGGAAAATATAATGAGAAAGAGAAAGCCCATAAGGGATGGTCATGTTGAGTGCAATAGTGCCGCTTCTTCATATAAGACGCTTTTAAACATGCCTTGTGGGTGCGATTTCGAATACTATAAAAAGGCTTTGGCTTCCCTCACCGAACACCAATTAGTGTTGAGATGAGATGGTCAAAGGCCCAATCCAACAAATGGTATCAGAGCCAGGGTCATGGGTTCGAGTCGCGGGAGCGTCATATTAAGGGAGGGATTGTTGGGGTGCAACATTGCCGCTCTGCTCATGTAGACGGCTCTTAAAACATGTCTTGCGGGATCCGATTTCGAATGCTATAAAAGGCTTTGACTTCCCTCACTAGATATCAATTGGTTTCAGATGAGATGGTCAAAGACTCGATCCAACGTGTCACTTATGGCCTACGGGTGAAATGGAGGTCAAAAGACAGGTAGTACAAGCCAACCAAATCACCTATTAAATGATAGTTTCCTTCCAGACAACCCAAATCATGGGTTTACATAGAAAAATGCAAAGTGAAAATATCATACACCCACACAAACATATACCACAAAAACAAGAATAATTCTAATGAAGATCAAATTGAAGTGTCAAAATCAATTCAAAGTCTTGATTTTCACCTTTCCTTCTTTTTCCCTTCTTTGCTCAAAATCCCTTGATTACCTAAAACAATTTTTCTTCCTTTTCATTTGACTTGCATATTCAAATTATGTAGTTGGTCTCTTAAACTAGCTAGAAAAGCCGACCCTTACGTGGCCGAAAAAGAAACCTAGACCAATATATTGAGCGGATTATATCAGCCCAAAGATCATAATATAGTAAAAGAAATAAAGTAATTGGGACATTGCCAAACAGATCATAACAATTGAAGCCCATGTCATTCTTCCGTTATAGACCAAAAAATAGGTTGCACTGAAGGCTAGAACCATGCCTGCTATAGAGATGAAGAGTGCCACAAGTCCAAACACCAACTTTGTAGGTAATGACTTAAGAAAATCTTCTTCTGTATAACGTGATATGAAAATTGACAAGAAGATTAATATCAAAGTTGAAGAGGAGAAAAATGCTATTACATCTTATATGAAGAAGACCATAAACCAGTTACTTTTTAAAAAAATTGGAGTGCCAGTTTTTTTATTGTTGCCACCTAGGACAGTGAAGGATGCAGTAAAAACCACGGTGGCAATCAAAATTGCCACAAGCATGCAATAGTTTGCTGTGTCTTTCATCCACTTTTCACCATTTTCTTTTAGAACTTTATGTGTACTTATAAATACATCCCTAGGTGTTTTGCCATTTGAATTCTTCTTGTTCAAGTATGAAGGTGGCACGATCTTTTCTATCTCCTACAGTGATCGAGGTATAAAATAACAAGTGAAAGTGCAACTTATACACATGCAACGAGAAGAAAAATAAATTGAAATAATATTAGGACTCACCTTAAATCACAACAACTCCCGCTGCATTTGAAGAGCTACTCTTGATACGATATTTAGTCGATTTGAAGGAGTCAATCGTCTAGCTAAGTGCAGCATGTTGTCATTGTTTTCAACAGTATACATTGCAAGGTAATCCTTGCTACTTCCTATCTCATATATTTGAGTGAATACACTCTCATGCCGATATAAAACAGCAACGTGAAATAAACTCCCATATGTTTTGTCTACTTGCCATATAAGATCAGGATAAGAGCATATAAGTATAATTAGAAATTCAATATTCCCTACTTTTGCAGCCTGAATAAGTAAAGTCATATGAGTGTGAACGAGGATTGATGACAACTGATTGTCTAGCAATATTACAACCTCTTTCCAAAGTCTTCAACTAATTAATGGGCTAATGTCTGCATTGAAGCTTTGTTACATATCCATTTGAACCCTAGGATTTATAAAAGAGTTAATGAATAAAATAGTCTAGTAAAAAAGAAATATTAATTCTATATATGTACATCAGTTAACAAGATCCATGATAGAAATATCGTGGAAAGTTTAATAAAAGAAAAAAAAAAATCAAAGATAATGTAATGCATGCATTATATGCAGTTAATGTATCCGAATGTTGATATCTTTAGATATGTTTTGTCTTTCCCTAACTTGGGCACTTTAATCTTGTGTATCTTTCTATTTCATAGTAGGATGCCACGATCTCCCATCCTAATGCTGATGACTCTGATTCTATTCGCAAATATGTAATATATTAGCAAAAAAGTACCATTAATTTCTGTTATTTTAATAATAAGGAAAAAAAGTTTGGTTCTGTGAGAAAATATCAATATATATATTGACTTGGTTATTATAATGGCTAAACAAGTAGTTATCTAGTAATAATGAATTTTGTCTCTTTCTTCAGCATCTCAGTTTTTAAAAAACTGACGTGTCAATGTAGTAGTTGTTAATAAAAAACTGACTCGGAAACAAAAGTTGCCACAGAGGATGCCACATCTTTGTAGAAGTTTTGTAGTGAAATTGGTAGTAGCTCTAGCATTTTCCAAACATTTATTTATGTTCAGAGACAAAATGTCATACTAATTTCGTGACTATAGCCTATTCTCAAATAAAAAAGAAGAGAAGAATAAAAAGATCTATGCATTTGAATTTAAGAAGAGGTTTTAGCATCCACCAAAAAAAAAAAAAAACACTTCCCACCATGCATACTCGTGTTTATATAAAGGAAATAGTTCTGTGGAGTTTAGTTGGGGGTAATCTTTTAAGAGTCCTTATGTGTATAGAAAGGAAATAGTTATCTGGGGTTTGGTTGGGGGTAATATTTTCGGATTCCTTAGAATCCTAAGAGATTACTTGTTTGGTTGCATTTAAGTAAAGAGAATCCATATTTCCAACTCACATTCCCACCAAAAGAAGAATCCACATGCCCAAAAAAAAAAAAAATATTGGGATCCATAAAAGCTGCTACTTTATGTTTTTAATTTCATCTGTGCACACTCTGCAAGTATTTCTCTCTGCATAAAAAATATTGTTAATGATTAATAATTGAAAACCATTCACATCTGTCTTATTCATTCCATGTTTTTTTTTTAAAAAAAAAAAAAAAAAATCATCGATCCATGATTCATATATTTTATTATTATTATTTGTAGAAAACCACATAAAAGTGATGGTAATATGCTTGCTTGATATAGTAGTATTTTGACCTTTAATAAATATATGCAATATTAATACTTAATATTACCTGTAAAATTTGTATAAAAAATTTATTTCACAAAAAATAGAAATGCTATTAGATTCACTTTTGTATTAATTAAAGAGTCTTATGCAATAAGAAGGATGAACAATAGGGATATTTTGGGAAGCATAAATAATCCTACATGATGCCTAGAAATAAAGCAAACATAAGAATCTCATATTTCTAAGATTCCTAATATTCATAATATTTCCAAACGTGAGTTTCATATTCTCAAGAATTTGGATTTCTAGGCATGCATCATTACTAGAATATGAATGCGCATGAATATTAGATTATGTAGAACGAAGCCACGTTACAAGTATTACAACATATTGGGACATGTCAAATAAAAAGAACTTACTTCATCAAATGAGCTTATTTCATAGAATTTCTCGCGTATATATATGTATATATATATAGTTTAGGAAGTATATATATATATATATAGATTTGAGAGATCACCTAAGACCACTTTCATATTCCATGGTGATTAGAGTAAAATTGTCATCATATTTTGATTAATGCTATGTTCCCATGTTCATCCTTTTCAATTGCTAATTTTGGATCCTTTTTCAAAATTACCAATGCTATATCTGCCATAAAAAACAGCACATCAATTTTGTTGCGAGTGCACTTGTTGTGGCGACCCGATTTCATCACCTAATTTTTTTTTTTGAAACCGAATAGTCACAGAGGCTCATGTAAAGCCCACATCATCAACTCATAATTTGAGCATATCACATCAGAGTTAACAACATATACGCAGCGGAAATAAATACATAACATGTGAAAGAACATAACCTGGAGCTGACATAAACTATATACAATAGTTTTACAACATGTGCTATACAACAAAAGAAAGGCTATCAAAAATGCCACATACGGCATAGCCAAAGTACATCATTCTATTTCTACATATATAACAATATGATGTACAATAAAAACTAGACTACTATAAGAGTCTAAACAAAATACCCAATGGGCGTACATCGCCCTCAGACATCATATCCCAAATAGGCAGCCATTGGATCTTCATCAAGATCCACTGTACCTGCAACAACAGCATCATCTATGTAATCATAGAGATCATCCATGATTACATAGGGGAAGAAAAGAAGAAAGAGTGAGTCAACAGTTCATAAAGAATGAAGACTCCCCCGAGGGTTTTCGCAATGAGCCAAACTTTTATTTATGTAATCGTTTACAATATTAGCCACTCATATTCATAAAAATATTACTCTTTCATTTATCAAACTCAGGGTAGCTGATGAAGTAAACAACACATTCATAAAGCATTATGAATCAATATATATAATTGTGAATGTATGCATATGCTCCAAAATACGTTTGGATACATATACATATAAACCATTTAATGCATATCTTATACATAATAAAATTCCACAAAACATCATATGCAAACCAGCTGTAAACGTATACATAAGTTCTTTTCCATGAAAACTCTTATGCATACCAATACATCTAGCATGAAATACCTCTCAAACCAATACACATAAATCATCAAGAATAATGCAATGCATGCTTTCATCTTTTACTTTTCTTTACTTACGTAATGTGTACAGCATGCTTAACGGACTCAGCCCGAGCAACTGCACACACCGGCGTCAGGGACAACTCCCTAGCCTCGCGCATAATGGGCCCAGCCCTAGCACTTTTCATAACTTTCATACTTTCTTTACTTACATCATATAATGGGCCTACCGTGAGAGTTGGGCCCCTTCCCCATATCGGGCGGCCACCTTACTCCGTGGGCCATATTGTCATCTTCTTTAACTTTCATCTTATGGGCCTAGTCCTCTTCTTTATCTCTTGAATATTAGCCCATGTTCATGCTCACACATCAATGCACATGCTCATGTCAATGCACTTACAAATCTCAACAATCATGTCTTAACAGCTGAAATTAAATCAATTCTCATTCATCATAAGCTCAAAATCTCAAAGCACAAAGTATCAATAAATCATAGTATCTCTTTCATATTTTAACACTTTCAAAATCACAACAACAATATCAATCATATCTCATCAAATACTTCATAAAACATTGAAAGTATCAAGTAATAACAAATCATTCTCAAACAACATATGAATGGCTCGACTTTTCCATAGCTTTAAACAATCTTTAAAAGCATTAAAATTCTATTTTCTCAACTTGTTTAGCATCTTTAAAACATCAAAATCATTTACAAAATCATTCAAAAACATAAAACGTAATTCGTCCTCAGTGAGTAAAAGATTACTCACCTCAATCCTTGATGCTATAATTTGGATATCAATCCAACCTCTAAGCCACAATAAGCTGCAATATTACATTGCATGCAATCTTAGACATCATCTATAACTCAAAATATAATCAACAAGTGCTTATAACCTCATAATCACTTAACCCATAATACCCAAGGCTTAATGGAACTCATAACCTGATTCCATAAGCTAAAAGAGTTAATCCATGGCAATTTACAATGGATTAACATGCTACATTGTAACTTGAGTAAAATCACAAAGCTAGACTTAGACACTTACCACAATGATATGAAGACCCGGTTGAAGGAACTTCAATCCAATGCTTAAACTTCACAAATACACCAATTCCTAAGACAATACAACATGATTAAGCAACATGCAAGGTACCTAGCTTAATCAAAAGGCAATAAACTCCATTTCGAGATTTTTACCTCAAATGATCGGTTAGAAAGATGATCTAACACCGAGGAACACTTTGCCGGTGTTGGATTGCACTTTGGAAGCTCCAAATGATCAATATCCTAGGGTTTAGATCAAACCCTAGGAGAGAGGAGAGAGCTCTAGGTGTTTAAGAAGAGAAAAATGGAAACTGAACTGAAATTTTCGTGTTTCAGCACTTATATATCGCATTACTGTTCACGGCGTTCGGACCTAACTGCGGACGGACTGCAGACGGAGCCTACTGTTTGAGAGGCAGCAAGGTTCGTACGGACGCAACTGCAGACGAGCTGCGGACGATGCTTACTGCCAGGCCGATTTGACCCCCAAAACGATCGAATTAGAAAAAGTCATAAACTACAAAGTTGTATAACTTTGAGTCATCTTTCCAATGAAGTAAATTTTGCATCAATTGGAGTTTCGAGTCAAAAGTTATGATCATTTTACTCTCGCAAGGTCAGTCTGAAATTACTGAACCTCTTGAAACATTTTCTGCGGACAATGCAGATTTGACCACCAAAACGATGGAATTGGAAAAACTCACAAACTACAAAGTTGTATAACTTTCAGTTAGCTTTCCAATGACATAATTTTTTCCTAAATTGAAGCTTGGAGTGAAAAGTTATGACTATTTTACTCCAGCATGGTCAATCTGAAATTACAGATTCGAATGGAACATTCACTAAAATAACTTTCTACCTTTGGTTATCGTTTTCACTTAGTCATTTGTATAATTAAGTTGTAAAATCCTCTAATCATATCTCGGGTATAACACTTGTAAAGTTTGTGTTCCACATTGCTAAGATGTAAAAAGAGTGAGTAATTTATATAGCATAGTTGGGCTCAATATATACAACATTGACTCAAAGTTGTATAACTTTGAGTCATCCTTTCCAATGAAGTAAATTTTGCATCAATTGAGTTTCGAGTCAAAAGTTATGATCATTTTACTCCGCAAAGGTCAGTCTGAAATTACTGAACCTCTTGAAACGTTTTCTGCGGACAATGCAGATTTGACCACCAAAACGATGGAATTGGAAAAACTCACAAACTACAAAGTTGTATAACTTTCAGTTAGCTTTCCAATGACATAAATTTTTCCTAAATTGAAGCTTGGAGTGAAAAGTTATGACTATTTTACTCCAGCATGGTCAATCTGAAATTACAGATTCGAATGGAACATTCACTAAAATAACTTTCTACCTTTGGTTATCGTTTTCACTTAGTCATTTGTATAATTAAGTTGTAAAATCCTCTAATCATATCTCGGGTATAACACTTGTAAAGTTTGTGTTCCACATTGCTAAGATGTAAAAAGAGTGAGTAATTTATATAGCATAATTGGGCTCAATATATTATATTATACATGGACTCACTAAAAGACTGCTGTACGTATTTCTCTTCATAACAAATTTGATGATTGCAAAAGGTTGGTTCAAAAATCTTTATATATAATGGCCACTGGCCCACTAATATTTCAAAAGAAGTTGTAACTCTATCCAAACTACCTAAAACTCATTCTGAATTTTATGGACATACCATACAATTTAGTGGAAATAGTAGCAAGAAGGAGCTCAATGCGTTCGAAAGTATCAACTGTTCAAAAGGAGTGACAGTGGGTAGATACGACACCATATCTCTATATCCCAGCCTAGCTGCCACTTGAACCGGTGTCCTTCCATAGTGATTACGGATCAATGGTAGTTCACTGTTCATCTCCACCATCTCCTTAGTAACTCCCGCCATTCTTGATCTAGCAACAAAGTGAAGGGCCGTCATTGCTGATTTGGTTTTCAATTCCAAATCATCTGGGGTCGTCATTTCATCATTTCTTTTACAAACGGGTTCGTTTTGCTATCGCCGCAACAAGAAGAGTTGTGTCATTCTGTAGCGTTACGGGAACTTGAACGTCATCCGGGTATCTATCAAGTATAGCCTTAGCTGCCCCCCAATCACCGGGTATCTATCAAGTATAGCCTTAGCTTTAGAGCGCGCAGCTTGAAGGAGGGGAACACACAGATTTCTTTTCCCTGGAATTTTTGAAAGCCAAACGTATTAAATAACGAGAGATAGTGCCTTTCCATAATTAGGTAAGGTTTTCAAAATATAAGAGCATTATTAGCAATTTTCCTTAAAACTCATTTTCTTTTTGAGATGTAG
>FXXK01002110.1:7500-21815 GCA_900184695.1 Betula pendula
CCCAAAATTATTAGCTAGGTTCATTCTAGGTCATGGTAGGCCCATAATCATATTTGAATCCTTGAAAATGTTGAAAGTTTACAATATTCCATCTAACATTTTTTCTTTTGTCCCCCAAATATAATTTTAATTGTTTTGCTGTATAGCCATAGAAACGCTAAAATTTGATGGCTCCAGCTTACAAAATGCGCGCTTAAAGTAAGCAAAGGTCAACCCCAAAATCCAATTGAGCTAGTCACGTGTGGATTTAAATTTATGCTTAAGGGAGCCGAATACGCATAATATTTTAAAAAAAATATAAAATCAGTCCTTATGATTTATCCGATTTATAATTAATTCATTATGGTATCAAAATAAACTCAAAGATCCCTAAGGTATGCCATTTTTTTTTTTTTCATACAGTCAAATTCTTTCCACTGACTTAACAGATTTCGTTAGTGTCACAAGTCAAATCTCATAAAATTGTGACTCGTATCCTATTTATGTCAGCGTCACACTAACGAAACCTGTTAAGTCAGTAAACGAAATTTGACTTTAGGGAGTTAATTATTTTGTTGGCATATATACTTCAGGAACATTTTAGTTCATTTTGATACTGCAATGAGTTAATTGTAAATCAGGTAAATTACATGGACTAATTTTGCATTTTTTGTTATCATTTAATTGAAATGAGAAGTGAATGATGGAAACATAAGTCGAACTTAAAATTTTTATACTAACACCATATTAAATTTTCACTTATTCAACAAACTTAAGATGATAGAAAAATAAAAATTTAGTCATTTGAATTTATATTCTAACCGAGAATCTAATTCTCTTTGTCGTTGCTTCGTTTTGGTGGATTCCTAGCTAAGAGTTATGGGCAATAGCCGCCATACAAGAGGTTAGGATATTGTCTGCTGGTATCATATATATTTGTCGTTACTTCGTTTTGGGTCTTTGTTTAATTTTGATGCTAAATTCCTATTGCTTTGCTGGCATATTCATGATGTGCACGTTGTTAAAGTAGTAATTCTGCAAAAATATCTATCCTACGTTGGGAATATTAATATAACAAAGCTTAGAAAAAAAAAAAGGCAAAAAAGTGATCATTAGCCTAAAAACAAACCTGCAACTATTTCAATTGTTGTTTTAGTCATACTTTCCATTAAACTCGTCAAACCGTAAAATTTTGTGAAGTTACAATATTTTGAATAAAAATCAGGGTATTTTTCTATCAATATTTGCTTCGAAGAATATTGGAGTGCCACTTTCGCCAAATGACAGGTAGTCATATTGACTCTCTTATGATGTGCTCACATCCCATGACTGGAGACTATGGAACATCGTCTTTAAATTGTCAATCAGATTTTCATACAGACTTCAAGACCGACCTTCCTTTTGTAACGCATGTTTATTTTCAGTGAATCGATCACCCTCCACAGCTTCCATGAAACAACCATATCAATTAATTAATAAGCAACTATTTGGAGCACAAGATAAAACAATATTATAATATTAAACAAGATGATCAGATAGTATATATTATCTCTTGCACTATATACTAATAACTATAAGAGATGAAAGATCTGTTAGTGTTTTAACTAAGTTAACCATTATAAATGAAGCTCAACCCTGTTACTGTGATCTTGATGCTTGACAACAGGTTCTGTTTCTCGTATGTACTTAGGTTGTCCATCTGGAGTCTCACATGAGGGAAGGAGAGCCAAGGTATGTCAAGGATGCCCGCCGGCTGGCCGCCATACCTAGGAGGGATGACATATTTGCCGGCCGGCAAGTCATCCTTGACTCAAATCCACTCTCGATCTCCTTCACGCAAGGCACATGAACCAAAGAATTTGATCGTGGAACGACTCATTTAGATTTTTACACCATTAACTATAAGCATATTTATAGGGGATGGTTACTCATCCAGAGCTAGTGGGACTGCACATCTCATTTATTCCTGCATACACTGCACTACTTGATAAGTTCCCAAAACCATTCCTTCATTTTTTATTTCTTTTCATGTGTTAAGAAATTTTATATTATTCTCTCTTTATTGAGTTTTCTTGTAGGACTATCATTTGTTAAATGAATCACTGTTTATCCCCAAAAGTTTGTGTGTGGGTCGAAACTCTTCCATAACAAGCTAGAGAGGTTCAACACGCGAGATAATTAAAATTTGTTTGTGTTTGCAATTTCAAAAACCACGATTTTAAAATGTGATTTTTAAAAAACACAGTTAAATGTTCGCTGTTTAAAATTGCAGTTTAATATTTAAAATTGTGAGTTTTAAAAAACACATCTCATTGCCTACGATTTGAAGATGTGGCCCCCAAAAAAGCATTGTCTTTGTGGGTTTTGAAGCAAAACATGTGTATATAATTGGGTATAACCTTAGCCTAAACAGAAGATAACTCCCCCACTCTCTTCCAAATTCCAATATAAAGAGAGATATGGAGTACTAGCTAAGGGTGCTTAATTAGTGGTTGATAGCCATCAGACGCATTTTGTCAGTGTGAATTTGTTCCTAGAATTTTAAGGTTGAAATCATGATGAGCGACTACAAAAGTCAATGGTGTTTAGTTTGCGGCCAAAATCGCTTGTAAAACTTAGCAAAAAAAGAAAACGTAGCAAAAAAAGAAAACGTAGCAAAAAAAGAAAAAAAAAACACAAGACTACTTTTATTACATTATCAACAATTATGCAGAAGCAGTCGCGGGCCGCCACAGGTTCGTCGCGGTTTAGATGAGTGATAGTTTTGTAAAACTTCTGGGAAGGTTCCACCACTACTGCTATATTTAATAGACATGCATGAAGCAACGGTTGGTGGTCGATTGACCCTTACCATATGTGACAATAGCAAAAGTTTTCCATAACTGCTGCTATAAGAGCACTCTCATTGAAGTAGCTATATCTAGCTACCTTAGGCTAAAATAGATAACCAATTTTGAAAAAATTCCATCCATCGGATTATCCAGTGCTAATCTAACGTAGATTTGCCTTCCATCTGTGAACAGTGTAACGCTCCACGGGCGTTACACTGTTCATAGATGTACTCATTTTTTTTATTGTTTATTTCTCTCTCCTTTTTTTTTTTACTAGATCTACTGATATACACTATTCTTCTTCCTCTAATTCTCTATTTTTTTTTTTCAACGTTTCTCCCCTTTCTCTCGCAAAAAAGTCGCACAATCTCACAAGTATTGCTCACCACAATTCCCTTCTTCTGATACATCCTCCCACAATGTTTTCTCTGATTTGTTTGTTGTTGCCATAGTCGAAGTCCCCAAAGAACTCAGCGTAGTCGAAGCTGGAGCTCCAGACATCGAAGAGGACCTCAGAATCGTTGACTGCTGGAAGATCAAGTACCAGAATGAAGGAGGCGCGACAAGAGCATGGGTTGTTTGGGTGGCGAGAATGCGAGAGATTTTCGATGATTTTTAGGTGATTGCAAGAGATTGTTGGTCGATTGTGAGGTCTTCCAGAAGCATGTCACCGATTGGGTAAAGGAGATGAGTTCGATTTTGGGTTGATTTCTTGAGTTTTGGTTAATTTTTGAACAAATTTTTGGTTGATTTTGTGTGGGCTATTTGGGTAAGCACCGAATTGGTGTGGGTGGTTTGAGAAGCTTTGGGCAAGAACACAATCACACAAGCAAATTTGGGTAAATTGCTCGCACCCAAGCTCTCAAGCAGATTTGGGAAGAACACAATCTTTAGGTTTAACTTTACTGAATTTTTTTTGTAAAAGTTGAGAATACATGTGAAGATCTTGGCTTGACTGTGTTTCTCTAGAGTGTAAATAGTTTGTTTTGGTGTAGTCTGTTTGTAGATACAGGAATGTATAGAGTAGGTTGGATGTAAATTGTAGTGGGTTCTGCAGATCTTAAGTTGGATGGAAGATTTTGGATTGATCGTGTTTTTTTGCTGTTTGGTTCTGTAGAAGTGTTGTAAAAAATTTGGTGTTCCAATTTGTTTTGGTGCAGTGTGATTCAAGTAGCTGACGGGTTTATTTGGTGTTTTTGGTGGAAATGAGTTTTTATTTAAAATGAATAAAATTTTTTAGAAATGATTATTTTAATAAAATAGAGAATAAGTTTAGATAAGCTGATGGATGTATGTCTTGAAGTGTGGTTAGTTAAATTAGCAAAAATGAGTTTTGATTAGCTATTTTATCTAAAAATTTAGATAAGCCGGTGGGGGTGCTCTAAGTAATTAATAACATATTATTGGGCTTACGTGTTGTATAGTATATATGTTCTAATTTTTTCAATGGTAATGATTTAATATCAAGTTTTTTATGAGAAAGTGGGAGAGTAAAATTAAATCTGGACATTTGAAAAAATTAGAGCACATGTTTTTTTTTTTTTTAGAACCTAAACCAAATTCACTCTCCTCAAACGAACACTTAATTTGCATTGTCTCAACCAAAAAAAAAATTTGCAATGTCTCCAGAATTAAAATATTGCATCAATGTCCCCTTAACTACCAAAAATTTGCAATGTCCTTTTCTGTACAAAAAATGACAAAAATACCCTTATAAAAAATTTAGAAAAAAAAAATGATGACCCAAGGCAACGGCCATGGGTCTTCACAGCCACCAGACCCACAGTCACTGTGGGCTTGTTCCTTCTTTATTGTTTTTATTTTTTTGAATTTATAAGAGTATTTGTCTTTGTGAGAATGGATAGATTACAAATTTTTAGTAATTTAGAGGAGATATTGCAAATTAAGTATTAATTTAAGAGAGTTATATATGCTTTGAGCAGTGATTCAGCACAGCCCAGGCTGAATGAACAGTCATTCAGCCTGAGCTGGATCAGATTTTTTTTAAAAAAAAAAAAAAATTTTAATTGTCTGGGCCCACCAAAACAGAAATCACAGCCTTGAACTGAATGACTATTCATTCAGCCCAGGCTGTGATATATATTTACTCATATATTTTTTGACGACATATATGAAGAAATAGTGGTGGTCGCCTGACTTTAATTAGTAGGTTTCCATAACCGTTACTAGTTATTTATTACATGTATTTCTTGAGTTACTCTCTTTTTTTTTGTGTGTGTGTAAAAAAAACTCATATAAATCCGTAAATACTACAAACCTCACAATATAACTAATCAAAAAAAAAAAAATACTAATAATGCTCACAACACCACGTACAGAAAAGATTCCTCGAAAGTCCAAAAACAATAAAATTGTAATTTATATGTATATATTTACTAGCTTTGTCACAATACAAAAAATAAATGAAATGTTGCATTAGCAAATCCATTAGCAAATCCATGTGCATCCTATACGTCAACATAAAATATATGGAGAATACTTTCCATTGCATTTATAAATGTACAATACGTATTTAGTAATGCAACTCACTTGCGAAATTCGAGGAAATTGTCAAAGTTGAATAAAACATATCGGTGTGCTTGCTCAAATGTGATCATATCAAGTTTTATCCGCTTGCTTGCCCCTTTGGACTCATCTTGGTGTCTTGGGGGCTTATTGTGGACCATTGGCACATTGACTAAATAGCATGAACAAAACGTCAACAATTCGTCCTTAAGGTAGCAGACCCTTTCGGTTCAGCCTTACGACGAACGATATGTTTATATCGACCAAGGCACCTATGTTAAAGATAATTATGAGACAGTAACATAAGAAAGATATATACTAATAGGTCATTCGCTTAAATAATAAGTCAGCATAATTTTAATATTACCTCTCAATGGGATACATCCACCTGTAGTGTACTGGTCCGCCTAGTTTATATTAACAAACTAAATGTATGACTATGTGCACCATAATTGTAAAAAAACCCGGAGGGAATATTCATTCTAATTGGCAGAAGATTATGGATATCCAATTCTCTAGACGATCAAGATCTTCCATTTGTAGTGTTTTTGAACATATCTTCCTAAAAAACCAACTTAGCTTTATTAAAGGCCTCACAACCTTATCCGATAAGGTTCCTTAAAGTGCAATTGGCAGGAGTTGTTGCATGAGTATGTGATTGTCATAACTTTTCAAACCCCCAACAGTACATTCCTTGAGCTTGACACAATATGAGACATTTGAAGAATATTTATATGGTAATTTAACATCATGTAACACCTACAAGAAATTAGTATTCTCTTTTCTCGTCATTCTGAAACAAGCTGTGAGCAAATATGTTTTGTTGTTTTCCAGGGTAAATGGATGAAGTTTTGGTCTCAAATTCATCTTACGCAAGTCTTAACGTGCTTCGAGGTTGTTTTTGGTTTTCTCATTCATGTTCAATATCGTGCCATTGTATGTTATCCATGACATTTTTTCTGTGTGCATCACATCAATGTTATGGCGTAATAACTAATCTTTCCAGTAAGGCAAATCATACAAGACACTTCACCTCTTCCAATCAACTTCCCCACTGGGCAGCTTCGGTCCTATCCTTGCCTGTTTCACAACATAATCCAATTGTCTCATGATGTCATCGCCATCCAGCACTTCGGGCACACTATCCATTTCCTGTGCACCGTCAAATGGTCTCTTGTTCCTTTTCCACTGATGTTCTGGAGGCAACCATCGCCGATGCTCCATAAAGCACCATTTTTTACCATAAGTTAGCCACGCTGATTTCGTTGAATGCCTACAACAAGGACATGCTTTCCATCCATATGTACTCCAGCCCGACAAATCACTGTATGTTGGGAAGTCACTTATCGTCCATATTAAGGTCGAACGCATTGTGAATTTCTTTCTCAAGGTTACATCAAAAGTGTGTACCCCTACTTCCCATAGTTCCTTAAACTCACTTACAAGGGGCGCTATGTAGACATCTATATTTTGTCCTGGTACACTCGAACTAGAGATAATCAAGCTTAACATAAAATATGGTTGTTTCATGCACATCCAGGGGGCAAATTGTAAGGTACTAACATTACTGGCCAAGTACTGTGACTAGTAGACATGTTTCCAAAAGGATTAAAGCCATCTGACGCTAAACCTAGCCTAACATTGCATGGGTCTAATGCGAAGTCTGGGTAACATGAATCAAATGCCTTCCATGCTTTTCTATTGGTCGGATGCCTCAATATACCATCTTTTGTATGGCTTTGATCATACCACTTCATATGTGGCACTGTATGCATGATGTGACATAAATAACCTCTACAGCCTTGGTTTCAGAGGAAACCAATACAACACTTTGACTGTTTTTTTTTTTTTTTTTTTCAAACTTTTTGTTGACCTATCTTCATCAATTATGGCATCATTTCACCTAGACTCCTTGCACGATGTACATTTGTCCAACTTTTCATTTTCCCTCCAAAACAGCATACAACCTTTACGACAAGCCGATATCTTCTCATACCTAAGGCTCAAATCCCTTATGTACTTTTTCGCCTCGTATGTGTCTTTAGGTTGATCGCGCTTAGAAATCAAATTTAAATTTATAAACACTCACAATAGCACGAATTTTTGTAGATAGGTCTATATTGAGGGTATCGATCCACAAGGATTGTATTTGGTTGTATGAGAATGGAATTTCTAAAATTTCACCTAATCCAACTCATAAACAAGAGATGTTTGTTTTTAAACTAAATAACAAAAACCTTAAACTAAGTTACACAATTAGATCTAAAAAGAGTAGGGAAGGTATAGGGAATTGATTTCACTTAATCCTCATACCACAAGCGAACTAGTTCTAGCATGGATCTCAAACAAAGGTATGGTTTTGAGTGTGTAAAGGTTGTCAACCCTTACAAAAACTCATCAAGAAAATACTATCAATAAAAAATGATAAAGCATCATAGATACACACAAGCTACCCACCTAACATTCTACATGTGATCAAACCCGTGTTCTCTGGCTTGCGATATAAATTCTTTTAATAGCCTACATAAAATCAGGAAATAAGCATAGAATATCATAGGTTCCCACTCTTCTTTCCAAATATTCTAAGTTACATTAACATAGATTGAGTCGTGGTCCCTAGCATACCCTATCAAACTCACATAATATCATGTCAAAAGCATCATTGCATAGCTTATACTCTCTCAATCAAAGACATCAAAAGCATTGAAATTATTCAAAACTTAACTCAATTCCTCATAGACAAAGAACAAGTTTAATCTCAAATGGTATAATCAATAAGCACAATCCTCATGCATACGCAATCACCATACCATTTATACAAAACCTAAGCTAAAACTACTCAACCCATAGCATTTGGATCAAGTTACATCAAAAACCTAAAATGGATTTAGTTCCTCATATAGGAATTGGAAAACTCCATTGATTTGGAGAAACCCACTTCCTAAGGAAATCAAATGCTAAGAGAGGAGTTCTACCTACTGTCCAGAAGAAAAACAAAGCAAAAGGAAGACTAAAACTACTCTAGAAATGAAATAAAAACGAGTTCTGGACCTCTCTGCCTCTCACGGACAGACAATACATATATCTCACATTTCAAGCCTTGATCTTTCTTAAGGAAAGATCAAGCTAAAGATCCGAAGTTCCAGCTGTTTGGGAGTCCTCTAGGGAGTGAATTCGGCGCCTACAATGTGCTGGCAAGCCGCAATTTTGGACCAAGAAATATCCCCACCATCAACAGCTATAAAAAATATCTTCCAGTTTTGGAAGCTGCGATGGCGCTCGAGCACCAGGATTAGGTGCTCGAGCACCAGAAATGGGTGCTCGATCTCCAAACTTCTGGTAGCACTTCATCTTCAAGCTTAATGTCTATGATATGTTTTGAATTCTCATTAAGACCTGAAAATAAGGCAAACACTAAAACACACTAAAATATTAGATAACAATACAAACTAAGATATAACACATGCGAGCTAAGAGGCTTGAATGTATAACATTCAAGACTTATCAGTAAACTTGCATCTTGAGGCATCAACTCGTTGATAAATCTAAGCAACATGGAGAATGATATATTGCTCCAACCGCTCATACACTTAATACTATATAGATGCAAAATAGTTTCCAATTTACTATGTTTTGTATTTTCATGGAGTGGCGTATTGGCATCCTTTAGCAAATCCTCTAACTTATTCGCCCCCCTGTTAGAGTCTTCAATTCCATCCTCCATAGCTTCGGCTTCGACTTCGACTTCAACTCCCACTTGAGACCCACCCGCTTCTACACAAACACCGTGCCTCACAAAAACATCATTTAGCATGTCTTGCATCCCACTGGATCCGCCATGTAGTGGAATACTATCGACGTAAACTGTACTAGGAGGTTTAAATATTGCTTTGCTATTAGCGGGAACGACAAGTGGTTCCCCATGCAGAGAGTTCGATCAATCATTCGATAGTATCACGATCAATCTAACTAGTGTGTGAGGGTGATAGGAAATCTATAGAGTAATATTCATTTGATTGTATTAGTGTACTAGGATAATACAAAACTCAAAGAGTAAGGTCAATCATTTGATTGTATCACAATCGATCGAACTAGTATATAAGGATGATTCAAATTCCATAAAAGTTCGATGGATCATATTAGTGCCTTAGGATAATACAAAACTTAAAGAGTAAGATCGATCATTTAATCGTATCACGATCTATTAAACTAGTTCATACAAATGATACAAAATCAATAGAGTTCAATCGATAGTTTGATCGTATCACGATCGATTGGATTAGTACAGTAGTACGATAGAAAGTCCATAAAGTAAGATTCATCATTTGATTGTATCACAATCGATCAGATTAGTGGAATAGGATAATAAAAAACTCAAAGAGTAAAATAATCGGACTAGTACATAAGGATGATACAAAATCTATAGATTTATTCAATACTTAGATAGTATCACGATCGATCTCACTTGTGCATAAGGAAGATAGAAAATCTATATAGTAAGATTAATTATTTGATCATATCACAATCGATCGGATTAATGCACCAAGATAATAAAAAATTCAAAAATTCGACTGATCCTTTGATCATAGTTTGTTCGAAGAACTAGTCCAAAGGACTAGTTCATTGCGAAGAACTAGTCCTTTGGATTTGACTAGTGCACAAAATATTAGTTTGAACAACTAATAATTTTTTTTTGTTCTAACGACTAATGAATTTCAATTTAAAATATTAATTTTTTGTTTTATAATATATAATATCAATAAATATATGACACTTTTACTTAATTTTTATTATTATTATTTTTTTTAAAAAAAAAAAATCAGGTTAGCAATAGCAACGACAAAAAGTCGTTGCTATTGATCCATTATCAGCAACGACTTTATTGTCGTTGCTAATAATCGATTATTAGCAACGACTTTTGTCGTTGCTGATAAGTTTTTATTATTGTTTGTTTTTTTTTTTTTTTTTTTTTTTTTTTTTTTTTTTTTTATAAAAAATCGGTTAGCAATAGCAACAACTTTTGTCATTGCTAAAAATCCATTATTAGCAACGACATTAGTGTCGTTGCTGAAAATCGATTTTCAGCAACGACAAAAGTCGCTACTGATAAGTTTTATTATTTTTTTTATAAAAAAAAATTGGTTTAGCAATAGCAGTGACAAATGTCGTTGCTGAAAATCCATTATCAGCAACGACATTAGTGTCGTTGCTAATAATCGATTTTCAGCAACGACAAAAGTCGCTACTGATAAGTTTTATTAGTTTTTTTTATAAAAAAAAATTGGTTTAGCAATAGCAGTGACAAATGTCGTTGCTGAAAATCCATTATCAGCAACGACATTAGTGTCGTTGCTAATAATCGATTATTAGCAACGACTTTTGTCATTGATGATAAGTTTTATTATTATTTTTTTTTTGTTATAAAAAAATGGCTTTAGCAATCAAACGACAAATGTCGTTGCTAAAAATCCCTTATCAGTAACGACATTAGTGTCGTCGTTGCTGAAAATTGATTTTCAGCAACGACAAAAGTTGCTTCTGATAAGTTTTTTATAATTTATTTTATAAAAAAATGGGTTTAGCAATAGCAGCGACAAATGTCGTTGCTGAAAATCCATTATCAGCAACGACACTAATGTTGTAATACCCCAGGATTTAATTGGGTTGACTAAGAACACTTTAGGAAAAATTGTTATACTAAGATGAGTCAAATATATTTGGAAGAATATATTTGATGTTTAATTATATGTTCTTAGTTTAATTGGGTAGTGATTAATTTTAAATAAGCTTAAGAAAAATAAATCCTTGGTGTGTTAAAATGAAATCAAAAAGTCATGCAATGATAGTATTGATACACACACACACACACACACACACCACACATATATATATATATATATATATATATATATATGATATATATATATTTATATATATATATGAATATGTATATATTCACTTCTGCCCTTATAGTGTTAATTGGTACATATATATATAATATATAATATATATATATATATATATAATGTGAATTGAGATGCTGTTCGGTACAGCATGGAGAGAACAAGAAAAGAAAAATCAGCAAAAGAAAAGAAAACAAAAAGAAGAATGGCTGGCGTCGTTCACGCCAGCAGCAAACAAAAAAAAAAAAAAGAGAAAACAAAAAGAGAGGAGAGCTGGACGCTCACGTCCATTGAGAGAACGAAAAAAAAAAAGAAGGAAAAAGTAGAGAAGTGGAGTGCAGGTGTCAACGTGCATATATGTGTGAAATGAGAGATGCTGTCCAAAAGTTGGAGAGGTGGTAAAAGCATGAGACTAACGTGTAGGGCAGTAAGGGTTGCATGGAGAATTAGTGCTGTCCAAATTAGAGAAGTGGAGTGTGTGCTGTCTTGATGTAAGGAGAAGGAGAGGTTAACGTGTACAGCAATGGGCAGCAAGGAAGTAACGTGTAACGCCAAGGGTTATGTGCAGTAAAAACAGATTGGAAACCCAAAAATTCACCCTGCCTTCATTCATGTTCTGCTGTCCGTAGGCAGTGTCTTTGCTCACAAAAAAATATTAGAATTCCAGCCATTGCCGTGCAGCCTTAGTGTTAGATAGAAGGAAGTGTAAAAAGAGCTCATAGTTCTCAAGCTTTGGTGCTTAGATTTGGGGAGTGCTAGGTATAATCCCTTATCCCTAGCTTATGTTAATTCTAGTTGCTAGAATTTAATTTATGTCGTTATAATGCCAAGTGAGATTATAATATTTTAGATATGCCGTTATAATGCCCGAATTGCATTATAATATTTTGGGGATATGTCGTTATGCAAAACTTTTAGGCTGTGTTTAAGGAAAATGATAAGTGGTCTAGATATTGGTTTTAAAGATAATTTTAGACTAATATTGTCGCGCATGGATGTGATTAATTGCAGTGAATTTTATAAACGACAAGAGGAATTTTTAAGTGGACTACGTGAGGTAAGTACATTACTTACTGAGCAAAAAGATACTATGTTTTTGATAAATGTTATCACATGAGCCTGAATATTTTATGAATAACATGATTATATGTTTTGAGTATTTTTACATGTGTTGAATAAGTTGTGAATTTAAAGATAATGATTATGACAACAAAAACATGATTTTTGAAATGACATGTTATTGCATACTGTTGATTATTGAGAATGAGGTATGATAAGATTTGAAAAAATGGAAGGTGTTCTTATGTTAACTGTGGAAGCTAAGAGAGTTCCCAATTAAATAAGAAACCGGATTGGTTATGTAAATAAAATGTTGTCGAGGAGCTAGTGTGCGTCCTGACGAGGAGCCAGTGTGCGTCCTGACGAGGAGCCAGTGTGTGTCCTGTCGAGGAGCTAGTTTGTGCCCTGACGAGGAACCAGTGTGCGTCCTGTCGAAGAGCTAGTGTGCGTCCTGAAAGAGGTAAACGAAGGGTTCAAGTCCCTTAGAAAGCCGGAGGAGTGAAGACTCCTAGAGGAAATGAGTGGAGATTGCATTGCATATAATGAATGATGTGTTTTATATGTTTTGCAATTATTGATTTATTTCATCTCTTTATAATTATATACATATGCTGGTTATGAGATGCAAGTAACCTGTGTATAGATATAAGTATAAAGCTATACATATATGATTTTGTCAAGAAGTGATAAGTGGATTTTATTGTGTATTATCAAATGAATTCTATAGTGCTTATCTTATCAGCTACAATTTTTTTTTTTATGGAATGATTATTTTGGAAAGACTCAAGGTAGCTACCTGTTAATATAATCACGATGTAGATGATTTTTGAAAAAGATGGCTCATTTTGTAAATTTCAGTAATTTCTATACTTGCTGAGTTCGTGAACTCACCAATCCACCTATGTAATTGTGGGATCACAATTACACAGATGTCAATGCAGATGAAGATGATAGTGAAGAGGACCCTTATGCCTGTCTTGGATATTATGGATGAGGCAACCTGTTGTGAGATACTTTGTGAATAGCAGCTTTTTGGAGATATGTCTATAGCTATGTGTGCATAAGGAACCCTTGATGTATAGTTGTTGATGGTGTGCCATCTGTGGCACTTTTGGATATTTTGTTATGTAAAATACAATGTATGGAACTGCTTAATTTAGAAATGTATGTCCAGCTCTTATGTGTTTTGTATGGACTATGTTTAGAAAAAAAATATATATATATATATTCCGCTGCCAGATTTATGATCTCTGATGATGTTGAGGTTTTGTTAGTAGTGCTTAGTGGTAATTGCAGATTTTCACTTTCGCCTTTCATTACATAAAGGCGGGGCGTTACAAATGTCGTTGCTGAAAATCGATTTTCAGCAACGACATTTGTCGCTGCTGATAAGTTTTTATGAATTTTTTTTTTTAAAAAAAAATTCAGTTTAGCAATAGTAACGACATAATCGATTTCAAGCAACGACTTTTGTCGCTGCTGATAAGGTTTTTTTTAAAAAAAATTCGGTTTAGCAATATCAACGACAAAAGTCGTTGCTGCAAATCAATGTTGTTGCTGATAAGTGATTTTTAGCAACGACTTTTATGCTGCTGCTAAAAAGGTGGTTGCTATTGACCAAATTTCTTGTAGTGATTGGATCCAAAGCCTTTTTTATCAAATAAAACTATTTGACCATAAAATTAACCCGTAATATCAATAAACTCATGGCCAATATAATAGTTATTGATCTTGCACTATCTTACAAAACTACAAAAGCATGTGATATATATGTCTATTGAGCCGTGATATTTTGGCATATCAATATGAATATACTTTCAATGATTTTCATGTGTTGAAGGAAATAATATTTTCAAATAAAAATATTTTATGAAAAGTTGAGGTTTTGAAAGAAAACCAGTTTTGCGAAAATATCATGATATTGCTTGTGAAAGAAAAGATAATTTTATGTGACATAAAATAATGTGATGATGTGATATAGTGATGCATTTGGGTACTTAGACCTTCATGTAGAAAG
>FXXK01002110.1:22835-51133 GCA_900184695.1 Betula pendula
AAAAAAAAAGGTCAGTAGACCTTCATGTACTTCCCCCTTGAGACGTCCTTCGTGTCTATCATGCTTTAAATTCTGTGAACAAATTCCCGTTGACATATCACATTATAATACAATGGTCCCCCATCCCTCTCATACAGTTCCTTCCAGATTCTATTCCACAACAAGCAATCAAAACCAATTTTCCTTCCACGGGGAGGGAAGTGGGTTCAGATTGTTTTGACTGCATCTGGAATGAGAAGAGAACATTAAGGAAGCCACTTGACATCTGCTTAGGTTGCTATAAATAATGACCTGGGTTATAGGTAAAGACACAGACGATACCCGCCGTTAACAATTCAAACAAATTTTAACGACAATCCACGTGTTTGAACCAAAACCTGCACGTGTCGTGTCACTAAAGTTTTTCTTAATAATGAAAATTAAAAAAATTAAAATTTAATAATAAAGAAAAATAAAAAATATGAAAAATAAATAAAAAACAAAACATAAAATTAAAAATAAAAAATAATAATAAAAAAAGAATAAAAAGAAAAAAGGTTGCAAGTGATGGCTTGAGCCACCCCTTATAGACCATGGGGGTAGCCTGCCATCCCCACTTTGGTCATTGGGCGTGTCCGACCACCCGCATGGGCGGTTTTGGGGTGGCCGAAACAACCACAAAGGCCTTTGAGCGACCCCTGTTTGGCTTGGAGGTAGTTTCGGCCACCCCATACGACCGGGCTGGGGGTGGCTGCACCATCCCTAAGGCCCTTGAGGGTGGTTTGGCCACCCCCATGAATCAAAATGGGCTTGGCTGAAACCACTCCATGGACCAAAATAGGGTTGGCCAAAACAACCCCAAAGGGCTTTGGGGGTAGCTCTGTAATGCCACAAGAATTTAACTAATTTGTAATTAAATTTATGGTTCGCCTCTCAATCTTAATTATCATATTAAGACTTAAGAATATCTCTATTCTCCTTGTGATGAGAGAATATGTAAAACACTGGCTTGAGAATCACATTATACACAAAATTATCTATTGAAGAGAGGATAACCAGGAGTATAATGTCCATAGGGTATTCAAAACAATCCACTGTAATTGTCTGAAATTCCTAATTTAATTTTATCAGAATTTTCAGTGGAATAATTGATGTGAGTGTGAAATAAACAATTCTAATATTATTTAACAGAGGCACAGAGCTTTATTTCTAAAAGATCAAATTTGAATATAATAACTGTTGTCCTGATACTATAATCTTGATACGGATCCCAACTAATCAAACTCCTGAGGGTTTGTAAAATACTGAAGCATTTTACAAAAAGAAGCAACTGAGTAAGTCGGCTGATTTAGTAAACAAGTTATTTTGAAAGATGTGTAGTATAAAATAAATAAAAAAGTAGTTATAAATTACGATATTTTCACAAATGGCGGGTCTGATTCCCATTATTATGCCCTTTAAAAAAAATAGTGTTTAATTTTAAAAGATGGAACATAATCGTGGCGATTAAACTCTTATTCTTAAATGTAGAAATATGCTTTACGAATACAATATAAATAGTCATATGTTAATAATATAGTCTACCTAAAACATTACTCCCTTTCAGCAGGGGTTAGCACGTCCGAAAAGGACTTCTGGTACAATTTCGGTGCCTCAAACATTGTACAAACATACCGTCTTATACTAGCAGTCCGACCACAAATGGCCCATACTGATGAGCAAAGTTGTAACTGTTGACCCACTCAAAGAATGATGCGCTGTCACAAACTTAACCATTAGATCCAAAGCCCTCTTTACAAAATAAAACTATTTGACCAAAAAATCAACCCGTAATATCGATAAGCCCATGGCCAATATAATAGTTATTGATCTTGCACTATCTTACAAAACTACAAAAGCATGTGATATATATGTCTATTGAGCCGTGATATTTTGGCATACAATATGAATATACTTTCGATGATTTTCATGTGTTGAAGGAACTAATATTTTCAAATAAAAATATTTTATGAATAGTTGAGGTTTTAAATGAAAACCAGTTTTGCGAAAATATCATGATATTGCTTGTGAAAGAAAAGATAATTTTATGTGAAATAAAATAATATGATGATGTGATATAGTGATGCATTTGGGTACTTGGAGGTTAAGTGAAGTTATATACTTAATACCCCGATGTTAGGAATGGGAAAAGAAATTGCCTAACAGACCTAACGGTTGAATGAGGTTATACAGTTAGCACTTTTAAGGTATACAAGGGACAAACTTATTACAACTCGATGCATTAAGTAGGGGTATTCGCTTAACAAACTCTGACGGTCAAGAGGGAGTATGGATTCACTTGACTAGAGAAAAGATAAAAGTATGAGAAAAGATATAAGAATGTGACCAAAGTGTAAATGATTGGTACATCTGCATATTTATTTAGAGTATGAGATTTATTATGTTTTCCTTGTTGTTTCCATTGCCATGATATTTATTGGTTTTATTGCTCCATATTATGGGATGTAAAGTTATATGTATATTATAAGGAAAATGCAAAAGATAATTAGAGGATTTTGTATATTTAAGTATGTATAAACTTCTCTATGAGAGTAGTTATTTTATCAGCTATGACATTTTGGAGGCAAATTATGTTTTTGGGAAAACTCTGGAATAGCTATTGTTATGAACACATGTTACATGCACTTTCTAAATGTGGGCTGTTCTTACAAATGATTAGTTTTGATTAAACTTATTGAGCCGTGTACTCACATTTTCACCAATAAAATTGTGGTAATTTTACAGATACTGCATGTGAAGAGGAGGATGAAGACCCATATGTATGTCTAGGGTTTTGTGCTTAAAGTTGAGTGGAAGCTCGGTCTTTTGAATGGCTGACTTTTATTAGTCAATTTGTTATAGATTGATGTGCCACATGTGGCACCATTTGATAAATAATATTTAGGGTTGTGTATTTAAGTGTGTAATAACAATATTAATATTTATTCAAATTAATGCTTATATAGTAGATTTGGCATGCTTATTGAGATGAGATTGTGATATAGGAAGAAAAGAAAAAATTACTAGTGATTACTTCTGTTGATGTTTCTGATATTATATCATGAAGTAATTTCACGTGGAAAATTCAAATATTTTCAACTTGCGACTGTGTATTTAATAAGTCATGGCATTATAGAAACCTTGAAATCTATCCTTTACCATCTAAATTCCAAAAGCCTCCATTTTTTTTTTTTTTTGGTTTGATCGACTAAACATCAATTGAGGTGTCTATACAAACATTTTGTTTGGTTCGATTGACTATATCAACGGGTGAGGCTCTTGAGACTCATGAAAACCACTCTCAGAAGAAAATGGTGACATGTGTTTGCATGTAAGAGCACGTGCGGCAATTGTGTCAAGAGAAAACTTCACATATTCAGTAAGGAATGACTAATGAATCAACTTCAAGGGTTATTTTGTTGGAGGGAGACTTTGTGGCAGCACATAAATAGCTCATAAAAAGTTGCAGTAGCTTTGGGAGGTGCGTGAGTGGGAGCACATGCGATGATTGCATTATGAGAAAACTTCATAGATCCATCAAGCTATGATTGGCAAATCTAATTCAAAGCATTAATTTTGCAAAAATATATTATATGGCATCACCTGAATAGTGCATGAAAAAATGGTAGTCGGTTGAACATCACATGGAGTCATGTTTGCAACTATGAAAACTCCATATCATTGCCAAACTGTAGATTCAGTTGTGGTCAATGTGCTATATGAGCATAAAAAGAACATTGAGCGCTAATTAAGAGACTCGAGCATGAGTAGTGAGAAGCAAAATTCGTACAGGCTCAAGAAATATGCCTTTGAAATCATTTTAAAATATGAAATAAAATTAAATATGAAAGGGAGTGGAAATGTATTTTGAGAATGAAGAAATTGAGTAAGACAAGAAGTTTGAGGTGATTAGGCCTTAGAGACCTAGGTCCACCATAATACTATCGAATAGGGTTGCATTGTGATTCGATTGAGTTGGCTAGTTATGTTACAACCAGGTGTATTTATTGACTACAATTGGTAGGTGACGTACTATGCTAATCTAATCTAATTTAATATAATATATATATAAAGCATGAGTTTTGAGGAGTCTCTAAAACCGTGACAAGTGGCCTTTGTTTCCTCCTAACAAGTGGCGTATTTATCCTCCTAGAGACATGTAGTTATTTAACCACCTTCTAACAGTTTTCTTTTCCCATGGAAAAACCGTTCCACTTTCCAACCAGTTTTAATTAAACGTGTGTTCATCATTTTTTTTCCTTCTAGGTTTCACTCTGAATATCAGTCTCTTCTCCCTTGAGTCAAATTCCCTTAAGGTGCTTCTTTCTCTTATTCTCTCATCGATTTCTCTTTTTGCGATTTTGTTGGATTATTTTCGTTTTAATTGTAATTTAAACAACCAAAATTGTAAATACATTAATGATAACACTCTGTACTCTAAATAATTTATAAGAAAATTTGTGAATACCCTTTAAGGTGCTTCTCTTTCTCTCTCTTTCACTCTCTTCAATTTCTCTCTTAGTAATTTTCTTGGATTATTTTTGTTGTTATTGTAATTTAAACAACTAAACTTGCGAATATGTTAATGAAAATACCATGTATTCTAACCGATTTTTAAGCAACGATTTCAAAAAACGGATTGCAACGCATTAAGATGTTAATTTCATGTGGATGAAACTTTTTTTTTCCTTTTTTCTTTTTTAATTTGTTTCATTTTGTGTTCCTTAATGATGTTTACATTAAGTCGTTCATCCATTTTAATGAAGATTATGTTTGTTTTTTTATTATATATTTATTAAACAAAAATTTTTTGGATTAATTTCGTTTTGATTGTAATCTAAACAATCAAAATTGTGAATACTTGAAAGAAAATACTCTATACTCTAAACATTAATGAAAATACATTGTTAAACTAAATTCAAAAGGTCTGATTTTTATATTCATTTGATATTTTATGTGATTTTTTTTTTCACGTTTGTGTGATTTACTTGGAATTATAGGATCTTTTTAGAAGTTTTTTTTTTTTTACTAGAGATTTCTTCTAATTTTTTATTAATGCATTGCTAAGCAAAATTCAAGTTTTCTCCTTCCTTTAAAAAAAATAAAAATTATACTCCTCATTTTAAACCAGAAGGAATAAAAAAATTTAACATATATGTTTTAATTTATATAGATGAAACTAATAATGAAGGGTTTGATGATTAAATTAATTTGATTGTTTTATGTGGTTTTTTTTTTTTTCGTATATGTGATTTACTTTGATTTTTATGGAATTTCTAAAAGCATTTTTCCATGCTTTTGTTGCACAAATCAAAACAAAATTTCGCAAAAAAGTCTAACAATGATCTTAATAGTTACAATATTTGATAACACAAACAACTAAAAATGCAATATTGCATGTCATCGATCAGTAGGATATGACCAAAACATACTTAAGTTTTGTTGTAGTGGAAGTTGGCCATTACTCAAAGACTCAAAGTCTTACAATTTTTTATTTCAAATTTCTCATCATTGTACACTAGAAACAAAATAAAAAATTCATTACTTATTTAATTCATATGGATGTAACCTTTTTATTTACTTTTTTCTTTTTGCTTTTTGTTTCATTTTTTTTTCTTCAATAATTTTTAGATTTCGTTCATCCATTTTAATGAAGCATAATGAAGCATTAAACCTGATATGAGAGGATTAATTTGATTAAGTTAAATGATTTGTTTTATTTTTTATCTTCACAATTTTGCACTAGAAAACAAAATATAAAATTCATCACTTATTTAATTCCATGTGGATGCAACCTTCTTTGTTTTTTTCGTTTTGCCTTTTGCTTTTTTTTTTTTTTTAAATAAAATTATCCTTGTTTACCATGTTTCTATATATTAATCGAATAACCCAAAACTTTTCTTATCCAGTTTATAAATTATCTGTTATTTTTAACATATATGCTTTTGTGTGGATATATGATTTGTAAACACCCGCGTATGTTGCGATTATAGGCAAGTAAAGTTAATTAAGGAGACCCTCAAATATGGTAAGAAAATATTCTGGATTTTAACAAATTTTTTTATTGGTCGTTGAATACATTGATAATCCTCCACCAAAGGTGGCCCCAAGATGTCCATGCTTGCCACAACATTCCTTCATGTAGCTCTTGCAACACCCACCAATTTTTCTCTTCTCCAAACTGGTACAACCACGCATACCTGCCGCCGCCGACAACTGCGCACATTCCGGCCTTTGGCCGTTGCAACTCCCACCTCTTTCAATCTTCTCAGAAGCATGGCTAGAGATTGATTCCACATGGTCAGTGCATGGCAAAATATCAATTGTGCTCTCAAGTGCTGCATTGTGCTGATGGTTGCAACCTAACAACACCATTTTTCCTGTTGTTGCATTGTCTGCATGGCTATTGTTCATTCCACAATGGTCTGAGTGGCAACGGCCATCATTTGTCATGCTTTGCGTTCCTTCTAAAGGAGTAGAAATAATGTAAAATGTTTGCAATGTTTTTCCTCTTCGTGCCCATCATTTACGCCATTAGGGTTTTTTTGGCATTTGGCGCATATGAAAAATCACAAATGATTTTTATATTTTCATTCAATCATATTAACTCATAAAAATCAAATTTTTATTCAAAACATAAATATTTAAAAAAAAAAAAAAAACTAAAGTTTTGAGTTCTTGCGGTAGTCCGACAAAGTTCAGCAGTTTGAGAATGAAGGGCTCAAACTTGAAAAATGATTTAGAATTTTTAAAAATATAAACCATTTTATGGAATTTTTTTTAAAAAAAATTAGATCAAACTGAAAAAAGTTATACATTTCATTATTATTTTCGGTAGCAACTAACCAAAAAAAAAAAAAAAAGCTAAAAAGAGCTACGAAACAAATGAAGTTAAGTAGCATATTTTTTTTTTGGCATACGCAGAAAGAGCTATGAACTGTTGACTGAGCTTTTCTCTACACGTACGCTTTCTCTAGGCGATTATGTGATCCTAAGCATTTGGGGGCGTTCTAGTCATTGACTAGGTCCTCTTATTCCTGTGGCTGGGTTTTGGGTTCTCGACGAAACTTTGGAAATCAAAGATCTGTCCTCAGCCTTAAGCTCCAAAGAAGAGTCCAGAGTGAAATAGAACTGCTTGGGGTTGGCTGACGACGCGCTCGAATTCTGAAATGAAAGAATTTGGGAGGCTCGAATTCTCAAGAGGCATCAGAATTGTATCAGAAATCCTTTAACACGCAAACCCTGTTGAGAGAGGGTAAAATCTCGGGTAGATCATATTGTTAATATATCACGTGTTCTTAAATATATATATCATGTATTATATAAATATACTGTATTGTGATAATATGTTTATGCCATGACTGAGAATAACATTGTCTATAACTTATAAACTAAGTTCACAAAATAGTAACCTGTCTAATATATGTGCATTATTACTCACTAAGTCGTAAACTTATCCTTGTATCTTTTTCATGTATGATTTTATACGATGCCAGAGTATTCGAAGAGTATGGTTCAGTAGGAGGGCATTCTCGAGGTGATCTTTGAGGAGCTAGATCCCGTTTGGCTGAGTAGGATGTGGAGAGCCAGAGGAGACTTCCGGCGAGACATGATACCCTATATGCTTTATGTTGTGAAGGCTAGGCTTTGATTTTAACGATGTTTTATCGGATTGGATTTTAACTTTTGTGTTATTTTGATGACTAGTTTATGACCAAACTTATCAAGACATTAATATTTACGATATATTAAATTTGTTTTCAGTTACTCTGATGTTCTTTTATTGTGATATTAATTAATTGTTATTTCTATTTTATACAATTAATAAGTCTTTTGCTGTACACTCTCATCTCTGAGAGTGTACGATCCCTGAGTTTTAATATGGAAAATGTTAAGGTTGGGAGGTGAACCGCTAAGTCATTTACTAGTTAAATAATTTTGTCGGGAGTTACACTTAGAACATGCCATGCGGAGTGTGATTTCGAATGCCATTATGAGATGATCAATTGGTTTTCAGATGAGATGGTCTAAGGTCCGATCCAACAATTTTCCAATCTTTAGAAAAACGTTAGAGAAAAGAGTCAATGATTTTCCAACCATCTCATCTAAACATTAATTGATTACTCTCACTTTGTTATCCAACCAGGCTTTGATAGAACTGAAAGAAAACGAAAAGAAAAGAAAATGATAAAAGGGGTAAGTACGTAATAAATCTCGTTACAGTGCTTACCACATGGCTTTGAGAACATTTGAATGAATGAATTCGTGGGTGACTGCATCTATACAAAACACGAACATCTATGAAATATAAAAGAGAAAGATGCAACTCTTCCAAGAGATGAATGAATGAATTCGTTAAGAGTGCTTATCCTCAACAAGATGAATGAATAAGTGGCACATCTCGTGGAAGGGTTGTCTCTATTCCTTACCAAGAGGCACCTTCCATTAGAAGCTATCACGCATGCATGGGAGATAATTGTATGTGTGGGGGTACACACTACTATAGCTAGTGTAATCATCTATTATCCTTGTTTTTTTTTCTTGTTATCTTGCTGTTGCTGGTACTTATCGTTATCTACTTCTAGAGATACTTTCTCAATAGTAAGTAGAACAACATGATGTGAAAGAAAAAAAAAGGTCAGTAGACCTTCATGTACTTCCCCCTAGAGACGTCCTTCGTGTCATTCATGCTTTAAATTATGTGAACAAATTCCCGTTGACATATCACATTATAATACAAATGGTCCCCCATCCCTCTCATACAGTTCCTTCTAGATTCTATTCCCACAACAAGCAATCAAAACCAATTTTCCTTCCACGGGGAGGGAAGTGGGTTCAGATTGTTTTGGCTGCATATGGAATGAGAAGAGAACATTAAGGAAGCCACTTGACATCTGCTTAGGTTGCTATATATATGTGTCGACTACGCAGCCAGGATATGTAAACCAAATAGAGTAATCGAGGATATGAAAATTGTTGATAGAGGATTAATGGCATTTGTCCATGGTGCCTTGCATGAAGGGAGAGAGAGAGTGGAGTAGAGCCAAGAATGACCTGCCCACATTTGCTGGCCGGAAAGCAATATGCTTTGGATTGGATCCTCGGTCCGGTCTTTCTTGGCTCTATTTTCGCTTTCTCTACCTCTCATGCCAGGCCCTCGAGAAACATTAAGATCTCTTTAAGCAGATATTTTATATATATATATCACACAGAAATGGTCAGTGCATGGCACAATATCAATGGTACTCTCAAGTGCTGCATTCTGCTGATGGTTGCAACTTGACAACACCATTTTTCCTATTGTTGCATTGTCTTCATGGCTATTGTTCATTCCACAATGGTCTGAGTGGCAATGGCCATCATTTGTCATGCTTTGCATTCCTTCTAAAGGAGTAGAAATAATGTAAAATGTTTGCAAAGTTTTTCCTCTTGGTGCCCATCATTTACGCCATTGGGGATTTTTTTGGCATTTGGCGCATATAAAAAATCACAAATAATTTTTATATTTTCATTTAATCATATTAACTCATAATAATCAATTTTTATTCAAAACATAAATATTAACCCAAAAAAAAAAAACTAAAGTTTTGAGTTCTTGCAGTAGTCCAACAAAGTTCAGCAGTTTGAGAATGAATGGCTCAAACTTGAAAAATGATTTAGAGTTTTTAAAAATATAAATCATTTTATGGAATTTTTTTTTTTAAAAAAATTAGATCAAACTGAAAATGTTTTACATTTCATTATTATTTTCGGTAGCAACTACCCAAAAAATAAATAAATAAATAAGGTAAAAAGAGCTACAAAACAAATGAAGTTAAGTAGCATTTTTTTTTGGCATACGCGGAAAGAGCTATGAACCGTTGACTGAGCTTTTCTCTACATGTACGCATTCTCTAGGCGATTATGTGATGCTAAGCATTTGAAGGCGTTCTAGTCATTGACTAGGTCCTCTTATTCCCGTGGCTGGGTTTTGGGTTCTCTACGAAACTCTTGGAAATCAAAGATCTGTCCTCAGCCTTAAGCGCCAAAGAAGAGTCAAGAGTGAAATAGAACTACTTGGGGTTGGCTGGCGACGAGCTCGAATTCTGAAATGAAAGAATTTGGGAGGCTCGAATTCTCAAGAGGCATCAGAATTGTATCAGAAATCCTTTAACAAGCAAACCCTGTTGAGAGAGGGTAAAGTCTCGGGTAGACCATATTATTAACATATCATGTGTTCTTGAATATATATATCATGTATTATATAAATATACTGTATTGTTATAATATGTTTATGCCATAACTGAGAATAACCATGTCTATAATTTATAAACTAAGTTCACAAAATAGTAACCTGTATAATATATGTGCATTATTACTCATTAAGTCGTTGACTTGTTCTTGTATCTTTCTCATCTATGATTTTATACGATGCCAGAGTATTCGTGGAGTATGGTTCAGTTGGGGGGCATTCTCGAGGTGATCTTTGAGGAGCTAGATCCCATTTGGCTGAGTATGATGTGAAGAGCCGGAGGAGACTTTCGGCGAGACGTGATAGCCTATATACTTTATGTTGTGAAGGCTAAGCTTTGATTTTAACGATGTTTTATCATATTCGGATTGTAACTTTTGTGTTATTTTGATGACTGGTTTATGACCAAACTTATCAAGACATCAATATTTATGATATATTAAATTTTGTTTTCAGTTATTCTGGTGTTCTTTTATGGTGGTATTAATTAATTGTTATTTCTATTTTATACAATTAATAAGTCTTTTGCTGTACACTCTCATCTCTGAGAGTGTACGATCCCTGAGTTTTGACCTGGAGAATGTTAAGGTTGGAAGGTGAACCGCTAAGTCATTTATTAGTTAAATAATTTGTCGGGAATTACACTTAGAACATGCCTTGCGGAGTGTGATTTTGAATGCCATTATGAGATGATCAATTGGTTTTCAGATGAGATGGTCTAAGGTCCGATCCAACAATTTTCCAATCTTTAGAAAAACATTAGAGAAAAGAGTCAATGATTTTCTAACCATCTCATCTAAACATCAATTGATTACTCTCACTTTGTCATCCAACCAGGCTTTGATAGAACTGAAAGAAAACGAAAAGAAAAAAAATGATAAAAAGGGTACGTACGTAATAAATCTCCTTAGAGTGCTTGCCACATGGCTTTGAGAACATTTGAATGAATGAATTTGTGGGTGACTGCATCTATACAAAACACGAACATCTATGAAATATAAAAGAAAAAGATGCAACTCTTCCAAGAGATGAATGAATGAATTCGTTAGAGTGCTTATCCTCAACAAGATGAATGAATAAGTGGCACATCTCGTGGAAGGGTTGTCTCTATTCCTTACCAAGAGGCACCTTCCATTAGAAGCTATCACGCATGCATGGGAGATAATTGTATGTGTGGGGGTACACACTATTATAGCTAGTGTAATCATCTATTATCCTTGTTTTTTTTTCTTGGTATCTTGCTGTTGTTGGTACTTATCGTTATCTACTTCTAGAGATACTTTCTCAATAGTAAGTAGAACAACATGATGTGAAAGAAAAAAAAGGTCAGTAGACCTTCATGTACTTGCCCCTAGAGACGTCTTTCGTGTCATTCATGCTTTAAATTATGTGAACACATTCCCGTTGACATATCACATTATAATACAAATGGTCCCCCATCCCTCTCATACAGTTCCTTCCAGATTCTATTCCCACAACAAGCAATCAAAACCAATTTTCCTTCCACGGGCAGGGAAGTGGGTTCAGATTGTTTTGGCTGCATCTGGAATGAGAAGAGAACATTAAGGAAGCCACTTGACATCTGCTTAGGTTGCTATATATATGTGTCGACTACGCAGCCAGGATATGTAAACCAAATAGAGTAATCGAGGATATGAAAATTGTTGATAGAGGATTAATGGCATTTGTCCATGGTGCCTTGCATGAAGGGAGAGAGAGAGTGGAGGAGAGCCAAGAATGACCTGCCCACATTTGCTGGCCGGAAAGCAATATGCTTTGGATTGGCTCCTCGGTCCGGTCTTTCCTGGCTCTATTTTCGCTCTCTCTACCTCTCATGCCAGGCCCTCGAGAAACATTAAGATCCCTTTAATCAGATATTTTATATATATATCACACAGAAATGAGATTGAATCAATTAGTAGGCCTAGTCTTTATTACTACTGCTTAATTGTCTTCTCAAAACTATAGACACGGTACAATATTGAAAATAGAAGTTCAAAACCCAGTGTTTTATGCATTATTGTGTTGGACTATTAGCTTTGTACATGCATGCACGTGCACGTACAGGTTTTGCGTACGTAGCGATCACATGTGATCGCATTGTTGGCATTTTAGTGGAACACTTGGTACTTGGACGTTCAGCTCGACATCATTTGATTGCATGTTGTCGCATTGTTGGCATTCTAGTATATATTGCATGTTACTAGAGAAGGGTTTCGTGTTGTTGCCAATTCAAAGGCACGTGTTTACTTTCTTTAGAAAAGTTTATTGATCTTATTGGAGAATTAAGCTACTTAGAATAAAGTTTCAGAGTTTGGATTTAGAGCAGAGGTTTATTTTATTTTCTTCTTTCAATCGTTTGTATTAAGAATGTTTTGTATATATCTCGTGGTAATAACTTCGTTTTCTTTTTCTTTTTTCTATTCAAAATTGGAGAGGGGAAAAGGGAGATTGGTAATATATATCTTGATTGGCAATTGTTGCAACTTTGTATTGCTTGGGTGGTGAGTTGGTGGATTAATTTTATTTTCATCATCATGCTCGAAGGAATATATGATTTGCAACAATATTATGATGTCAGGTTAGATATTCCGGATTGTGAAGAGTGGATCGATCGATATATGTGGCCGAATGAATTTTAAGATTTTCATAATGATGAACAAGTTATGGAGGATGATCAGATTAAAAGAGATTGTGATTCCGAGCATGATGAGCTTTTTTGTTATACAGCCAAGAACTTGTTCTAGACTCGTTATTAATTATGATGGTATTCTTAAATGGTGTATGTCACATGTTTATGAAACTCCTTATTTTATTTAATTATTTTTCCACTGACATGGTAGTATGCAGGAGTTATATATTTTAGTATTATATATGAAAGCAAAAGAATGGAATTTAATTATATTTTTTAGTTTATAGAATACGAGTGGATCCAACAAAATTCTAGAAATAGAAGATTAGATGTGGTTAAGTCAATATTTGTTAGAACAAGGTAAGATATGGAAGAATGTAGTAGTGTTTCATTCCTGATCATTAAAAATCTAAGATCATCCACAAGCTGAATATTTTGGTTTATTATTTCCATAATAAAGTAATTATGGTATATTTCCAGTTAATTTTCACAATGAAACGAAGAAAGAGAAAGAAGGATTTCGATCAATAGGAAATTAATTCATGGACATATCATATGCAAGTAATTTAATTAGAAGAATCAGTTTCTTTTAAGGAGTGTATTGAGTTACGTTCCAATGAAAAGGCCGGCCATTTTGAGGACTTCTGTGTACGTATCTCCTAAATTATATTGGGTGTAATATCACTATATGTATATATATATAGTTGTGGATCCTACCAACCATTTTGATTTGATTGTCTGCATTATATTAGACTCTTTGGATCACTTGATTGCAAAGCACCATGGCATGGGGCTCAACTCATAAATCCACTATATAATTAATAGGGTTAAATCCTTTTTTAGTATTTGCATGGGTTCTTACCTTTAGTTTCATTTTCGGATGTAGAATAACCTGGCTTATGGGAAAAGACATAGACGGTACCTGCCGTTAACTTTTCAAACAAATTTTAACGGCAATCTACATGTTTGAACCAAAACCTGCCATGTGTCACTAAAGTTTTTCTTAATAGTAAAAATTTAAAAAATTAAAATTCAAAAATAAAGAAAAATAAATAAAAAATCGAAACATAAAATTAAAAATAAAAAAAAATAAAAAATAAAAAGAAAAAAGTCTGCAAGGGATGGCTTGAGCCACCCCTTGCAGCTCATAGGGGTGTTCGGCCACCCGCATGGCCGATCTAGGGGTGGCTGAAACAACCCCAAAGGCCTTTGAGCCACCCCCGTTTGGCTTGGAGGTAGTTTCGGCCACCCCCTACGGCCGAGCTGGGGGTGGCCGCACCACCCCCAAGGCCCTTGAGGGTGGTCGGCCACCCCCACGGGCCAAAATGGGGTTGGCCGAAACCACCCCCATGAGCAAAAATAGGGTTAGCCATAACCACCCCAAAGGGCTTTGGGGGTGGATCCGTAATACCACAAGAATTTAACTAATTTGTAATTAAATTTATGGTTCGCCTCTTAGCCTTAATTATCATATTAAGACTTAAGGATATCTCTATTTTCCTTGTGATGAGAGAATATGTAAAATACTAGCTTGAGAATCACATTATACACAAGATTATCTATTGAAGAGAGGATAATCAGGAGTATAATGTCCAGAGGGTATTCAAAACAATCTACTGCTAATTGTCTGAAATTTCTAATTTAACTTTATCAGAATTTTTAGCGAAATAATTGATGTGAGTGTGAAATAAACAATTATAACATCATTTAACATAGGCACAGAGCTTTATATCTAAAAGATCAAATTTGAATATAATAACTGTTGTCCTGATACCATAAACTTAATACGGATCCCAACCAATCAAACTCCTAAAGGTTTGTAAAATACCGAAGCATTTTACAAAAAGATGTAACTGAGTAAGTCGGTTGACTTAGTAAGCAAGTTATTTTGAAAGATGTGTGATATAAAATAAATAAAAAAGTAGTCATGAATTATGATATTTTTACAAATGGCGGGTCTGATTCTCATTATTTTGCCCTTTAACAAAAATAGTGTTTAATTTTAAAAGATGAAACATAATCGTGGTGATTAAACTCTTATTCTTAAATGTAGAAATATGCTTTACGAATGCAATATAAATAGTTATATGTTAATAATATGGTCTATCTGAAACATTACCCCCTTTCAGCAGGAGTTAGCGAGTTCGAAAATGACATTTGGTACAATTCTGGAGCCTCAGATATTACACAAACATACCGTCTTATACTAGCAGTCCGACCTAGTCCGACCTCAGATGGCCCACAATAACGAGCAAAGTTGTACCTGGTGACCTACTCAAAGAATGGTGTGCTGTCACAAACTTAACCATTGGATCCAATGCCCTCTTTATAAAATAAAACTATTTGATCATAAAATCAACCCGTAATATTGATAAGCCTATGGCCAATATAATAGTTATTGATCTTGCACTATCTTACAAAACTACAAAAGCATGTGATATATATGTCTATTGAGCCGTGATATTTTGGCATATCAATATGAATATACTTTCGATGATTCTCATGTGTTGAAGGAAATAATATTTTCAAATAAAAATATTTTATGAAAAGTTGAGGTTTTGAAAGAAAACCAGTTTTGCGAAAATATCATGATATTGCTTGTGAAAGAAAGGATAACTTTATGTGAAATAAAATAATGTGATGATGTGATATAGTGATGCATTTGGGTACTTGGAGGTTAAGTGAAGTTATATACTTAATACCCCGATGTTAGGAATGGGAAAAAAAATTGCCTAACAAACCTGGCGGTTAAATGAGGTTATACAGTTAGCACTTTTAAGGTATAGAAGGGACAAACTTATTACAACTCGATGCATTAAGTAGGGGTATTTGCTTAACAAACTCTGACGGTCAACAGGGAGTATGGATTCACTTGATTAGAGAAAATATAAAAGAATGAGAAAAGATACAAGAATGTGACCAAAGTGTAAATGATTGGTACATCTGCATATTTATTTATAGTATGAGATTTATTATGTTTTCCTTGTTGTTTCCATTGTCATGATATTTATTGGTTTTATTGCTCCATATTATGGGATGTAAAGTTTTATGTATATTATAAGGAAAATGCAAAAGATAATTAGAGGGTTTTGTATATTTAAGTAAATATAAACTTCTCTATGAGAGTAGTTATTTTATCAGCTATGACATTTTGGAGGCAAATTATGTTTTTGGGAAAACTCTGGAATAGCTATTGCTATGAACAAATGTTACATGCATTTTCTAAATGTGGGCTGTTCTTACAAATGATTAGTTTTGATTAAACTTATTGAGCCGTGTACTCACATTTCCACCAATAAAATTGTGGTAATTTTACAGATACTGCAGGTGAAGAGGAGGATGAAGACCCATATGAATGTCTTGGGTTTTGTGCTTGAAGTTGAGTGGAAGCTCGGTCTTTTGAATGGCTGGCTTTTATTAGTCAATTTGTTATAGATTGATGTGCCACATGTGGCACCATTTGATAAATAATATTTAGGGTTGTGTATTTAAGTGGGTAATAATAATAATAATATTTATTCAAATTGAAGTTTATATAGTAGATTTGGTATGCTTATTGAGATGAGATTATGATATAGGAAGAAAAGAAAAAATTACTAGTGATTACTTTCGTTGCGATGTTTCTGATATTATATTATGAAGTAATGTCACGTGGACAATTCAAATATTTTCAACTGCCTCTATGTTATTTTTTTTTTTTGGTTCGATCGACTAAACATCAATTGAGGTGTCTATACAACCATTTTGTTTCTGGTTCGATTGACTGTATCAACGGATGAGGCTCTTGAGACTCATGAAAACCACTCTCAGAAGAAAATGGTGACATGTGTTTGCGCGTAGGAGCACGTGCGGCAATTGTGTCAAGAGAAAACTTCACATATTCAGTAACGAATGACTAATGAATCAACTTCAAGGGTTATTTTGTTGGAGGGAGACTATGCGGCAGCACATAAATAGCTCATAAAAAATTGCAGTAGCTTTGGGACGTGCGTGAGTGGGAGCACATGTGATGATTGCATAATGAAAAAACTTCATAGATCCATCAAGCTATGATTGGGAAATCTATTTCAAAGGATTAATTTTGCAAAAATATATTATGTGGCATCACCTGAAAAGTGCATGAAAAAATGGTAGCCGGTTGAACATCACATAGAGTCATGTTTGCAACTATAAAAACTCCATATCATTGCCAAACTGCAGATTCAGTTGTGGTCAATGTGCTATATCAGCATAAATAGAACATTGAGCGCTGATAAAGAGACTCGAGCATGAGCAGCGAGAAGCAAAATTCGTACAGGCTCCAGAAATATGGCTTTGAAATCATGTTAAAATATGAAATAAAATTAAATATGAAAGGGAGTGGAAATTTATTTTGAGAATGAAGAAATTGGGAAAGACAAGAAATTTGAGGTGATTAGGCCGTAGAGGCCTAGGTCCACCTTAACACTATCGAATTGGGTTGCATTGTGATTAGATTGAGTTAGCTAGTTATGTTACAGTGAGGTATATTTATTGACTTCAATGGGTAGGTGACGTACTGTGCTAATCTAATCTAATCTAATCTAATCTAATATATATATAAAGCATGAATTTTGAGGAGGAGTCTCCAAAATCGCGACAAGTGGCCATTGTTTCCTCCTAACAAGTGGCGTATTTATCCTCCTAGAGAGAAGTAGTTATTTAACCACATTCGAACAGTTTTCTTTTCCCATGGAAAAACCGTTCCACTTTCCAACCAGTTTTAATTAACCGTGTTCATCATTTTTTTTCCTCCTATGTTTCACTCTGAATATCAGTCTCTTCTCCCTTGAGTCAAATTTCCATAAGGTGCTTCACTCTCTTATTCTCTCATCGATTTCTCTCTTTGCGATTTTGTTGGATTATTTTCGTTTTAATTGTAATTTAAACAACCAAAATTTTAAATACATTAATGAAAATACTTTGTACTCTAAATGATTTTTAAGAAAAATTGCGAATACCCCTTAAGGTGCTTCTCTCTCTCTCTTTCTCTTTCATCAATTTCTCTTTTTCTAATTTTGTTGGATTATTTTTGTTGTTATTGTAATTTAAACAACTAAACTTGCGTATAAGTTAATGAAAATACCATGTATTCTAACCGATTTTTAAGCAACGATTTCAAAAACATATTGCGACGCATTAAGATGTTAATTCCATGTGGATGAAACTATACACATAATGAAGCATTGAACCTGAAATGAGAGGATTAATTTGATTAAGTTGAATGATTTGTTTTGTTTTTTATATTCACAATTTTGCACTAGAAAACAAAATAAAAAATTCATCACTTATTTAATTTCATGTGGATGTAACCTTCTTTGATTTTTTTTTTTTGCCTTTGCTATTTTTTTTTTTTTTTTTGTCTTCAATAATTTTTATATTTTGTTCATAACAATGTCACTAAAAGTACAAATATATTTAACTGATTTTTTTTTTTTAAAAAAATATCCTTATTTACCATGTTTATATATTAATCGAATAACTCAAAACTTTTCTTATCCAATTTAGAAATTATCTGTTACTTTTAACATATGTGCTTTTGTGTGGATATATGATTTGTAAACACCTGCGCATGTCGCGGTTATAGGCAAGTAAAGTTAATTAAGGAGACCCTCAAATATGGTAATAAAATATTTTGAATTTTAACACACTTTTTTATTGGTCGTAGTATACATTGTTAAATTGACCCAAAAAAAAAAACACTTTGTTAATTTTCAACTATATTTTTTCTCAAAAATATATACAACATTTTAACATTATAAACATTTTTGTTTCATTCGTTAGTTGTGGTTCTTACAAATGCCAATAATCCCATTTCGACAATATTTCCTGAAAGAAAAGAAAAAAAAAAAGTGTATGGAGAAATCTAGTGACATGAAGTAGCCTTATTTCGTGAAGATCTCTGATAATCCCACACCAAAGGTGGCCCCAAGATGTCCATACTTGCCACAACATTCCTTCATGTAGCTCTTGGAACACCCACCAATTTTTCTCCTCCAAACTGATACAACCGTCCATACCTGCCGCTGCCGACAACTGCGCACATTCCGGCCTTTGGCCGTTGCAACTCCCACCTTTTTCAATCTTCTCAGAAGCGTGGCTAGTGACTGATTCCACATGGTCAGTGCATGGCACAATATCAATGGTGCTCTCAAGTGCCGCATTGTGCTGATGGTTGCAACTTGACAACACCATTTTTCCTGTTGTTGCATTGTCTGCATGGCTATTGTTCATTCCACAATGGTCTGAGTGGCAATGGCCATCATTTGTCATGCTTTGCGTTCCTTCTAAAGCAGTAAAAATAATGTAAAATGTTTGCAAAGTTTTTCCTCTTGGTGCCCATCATTTACGCCATTGGGGATTTTTTTGGCATTTGGCGCATATGAAAAATCACAAATGATTTTTATATTTTCATTCAATCATATTAACTCATAAAAATCAATTTTCATTCAAAACATAAATATTAACAAAAAAAAAAATAACCTAAAGTTTTGAGTTCTTGCGGTAGTTCGACAAAGTTCAGCAGTTTGAGAATGAAGGGCTCAAACTTGAAAAATGATTTAGAATTTTTAAAAATATCAATCATTTTATGGAATTTTTTTTTTTTTAAAAAAAATAGATCAAACTGAAAATGTTTTACATTTCATTATTATTTTCGGTAGCAACTAACCAAAAAAATAAATAAATAAGTAAGGTAAAAAGAGCTACGAAACAAATGAAGTTAAGTAGCATTTTTTTTTGGCATACGCGGAAAGAGCTATGAACCGCTGACTGAGCCTTTCTCTACATGTACGCTTTCTCTAGGCGATTATGTGATCCTAAGCATTTGGGGGCGTTTTAGTCATTGACTAGGTCCTCTTATTCCCGTGGCTGGGTTTTGGGTTCTCTACGAAACTCTTGGAAATCAAAGATCTGTCCTCAGCCTTAAGCTCCAAAGAAGAGTCAAGAGTGAAATAGAACTCCTTGGGGTTGGCTGGCGACGAGCCCAAATTCTGAAATGAAAGAATTTGGGAGGCTCGAATTCTCAAGAGGCATCAGAATTGTATCAGAAATCCTTTAACACGTAAACCCTGTTGAGAGAGGGTAAAGTCTCGGGTAGACCATATTATTAACATATCACGTGTTCTTGAATATATATATCATGTATTAAATAAATATACTGTATTGTTATAATATGTTTATGCCATGACTGAGAATAACCATGTCTATAATTTATAAACTAAGTTCACAAAATAGTAACCTGTATAATATATGTGCATTATTACTCACTAAGTCGTTGACTTAGTCTTGTATCTTTTTCATCTATGATTTTATACAATGCCAGAGTATTCGAGGAGTATGGTTCAGTTGGAGGGCATTCTCGAGGTGATCTTTGAGGAGCTAGATCCCATTTGGCTGAGTATGATGTGAAGAGCCGGAGGAGACTTCCGGCGAGACATGATAACCTATATGCTTTATGTTGTGAAGGCTAGGCTTTGATTTTAACGATGTTTTATCATATTCGGATTGTAACTTTTGTGTTATTTTGATGACTGGTTTATGGCCAAACTTATCAAGACATCAATATTTATGATATATTAAATTTTGTTTTCAGTTATTCTGGTGTTCTTTTATTGTGGTACTAATTAATTGTTGTTTCTATTTTATACAATTAATAAGTCTTTTGCTGTACACTCTCATCTCTCAAAGTGTACGATCCCTGAGTTTTAACATGGAGAATGTTAAGATTGGAAGGTGAACCGCTAAGTCATTTACTAGTTAAATAATTTTGTCGGGAAAATTACACTTAGAACATGCCTTGCGGAGTGTGATTTCGAATGCCATTATGAGATGATCAATTGGTTTTCAGATGAGATGGTCTAAGGTCCGATCCAACAATTTTCCAATCTTTAGAAAAACGTTAGAGAAAAGAGTCAATGATTTTCCAACCATCTCATCTAAACATCAATTGATTACTCTCACTTTGTCATCCAACCAGGCTTTGATAGAACTGAAAGAAAAGGAAAAGAAAAGAAAATGATAAAAAGGGTACGTACGTAATAAATCTCCTTAGAGTGCTTACCACATGGCTTTGAGAACATTTGAATGAATGAATTTGTGGGTGACTGCATCTATACAAAACACGAACATCTATGAAATATAAAAGAAAAAGATGCAACTCTTCCAAGAGATGAATGAATGAATTCGTTAGAGTGCTTATCCTCAACAAGATGAATAAATAAGTGGCACATCTCGTGGAAGGGTTGTCTCTATTCCTTACCAAGAGGCACCTTCCATTAGAACCTATCACGCATGCATGGGAGATAATTGTATGTGTGGGGGTACACACTATTATAGCTAGTGTAATCATCTATTATCCTTGTTTTTTTTTCTTGTTATCATGCTGTTGTTGGTGTTGAATATTGAAAACTACACACACTAAGAGAGATAACTAATAAGGAAGAGAAACACTAAATTGATAGAGGACTTTTAATCTTTTTTTCTCACTTAATAAGAACTTACTTACATGGGTATTTATAGGATACAAATGACCTTCTGACTTCTTCACTTTAACTCCATTCATTTACATCTCATATAACTCCCATGTAACTCCTATCTAGCATAACTCTTGAAAAACCAAAAGACACAATCTCTTCAAGTCACTTAGTAACATACAAGAATATGAAAAACCAAAAGACACAACCTCTTCAAGTCACTTAGTAACATACAAGAACATGAAAAGACTCAATAAATACTATTAAATTAAGTTTATTATTCGACACCCCCTTTTAAACTTAATTTCTAGTGACTCCAAGTAAAGCTCGTAGCTTGCTGAAAATCTCATTCTTGAGGGGCTTTGTAAAAATATCCGCAATTTGGTCATGAGTCTTTACAAACTTGAGTTGTACCTCCTTCTTGACAACACATTCTCTAAGAAAATGATACCTTGTGTCGATGTGTTTGCTTCGATCATGGAACACCGGATTTTTCGCCAATGCAATCGCTGATTTGTTGTCAAGAAATATTTCCGTAGCATCTTCTTGTGACATGTGTAGCTCTTTCAATAATCTCCTCAACCAAATTGCATGACAAACACATGATGTAGCAGCAACATATTCAGCTTCACACGTTGAAAGTGTTACAATTGGTTGCTTTTTAGAACTCCAAGTAAATGCACAAGCTGAATATTCTGGTTTATTATTTCATAATAAAGTAATTATGGTATATTTCCAGTTAATTTCACAATGAAACGAAGAAAGAGAAAAAGAGGATTTTCGATCAATAGGAAATTAATTCATGGGACATATCATATGCAAGTAATTTAATTAGAAAGAATCAGTTTCTTTTAAGGAGTGTATTGAGTTACGTTCCAATGAAAAGGCCGGCCATTTTGAGGAACTTCTGTGACGTATCTCCTAAATTATATTTGGGTGTAATATCACTATATTGGTATATATATAAAGTTGTGGATCCTACCAACCATTTGATTTGATTGTCTGCATTATATTTAACTCTTTGGATCATTGATTGCAATAGCACCATGCATGGGGGCTCAACTCATAAATCCACTATATAATTAATGGGTTAAATCCCTTTTTTAGTATTGCATGGGTTTCTTACCTTTTAGTTCATTTTCGGATGTAGAATGAACATGGCTTATGGGAAAAGACATAGACGTACCTGCCGTTAACTTTTCAAAACAAATTTTTAACGGCAATCTACATGTTTGAACCAAAAACCTGCCATGTGTCATAAGTTTTTCCTTAATAGTAAAATTTAAAAAATTAAATTCAAAAATTAAAAAAAAAATAAATAAAAATCGAAACATAAAATTAAAAATAAAAAAAAATAAAAAAATAAAAAGAAAAAGTCTGCAGGGATGGCTTGAGCCACCCCTTGCAAGCTCATAAGGGGTGTTCGGCCACCCGCATGGCCGATCTAGGGGTGGCTGAAACAACCCCAAAGGCCTTTGAGCCACCCCCCGTTTGGCTTGGAGTAGTTTCGGCACCCCCTACGGCCGAGCTGGGGGTGGCCGCACCACCCCCAAGGCCCTTTGAAGGGTGGTCGGCCACCCCACGGCCAAAATGGGTTGGCCGAAACCACCCCATGAGCAAAAATAGGGTTAGCCATAACCACCCAAAGGGCTTTGGGGGTGGATCCGTAATACCACAAGAATTTAACTAATTTGTAATTAAATTTTATGGTTCGCCTCTTAGCTTAATTATCATAATTAAGACTTAAGGATATCTCTATTTTCCTTGTGATGAGAGAATATGTAAAATACTAGCTTGAGAATCACATTTACACAAGATTATCTATTGAAGAGGAGGATAATCAGGAGTATAATGGTCCAGAGGGTATTCAAAACAATCTAACTGCTAATTGGTCTGAAATTTCTAATTTAACTTTATCAGAATTTTTAGCGAAATAATTGATGTGAGTGTGAAATAAACAATTATAACATCATTTAACATAGGCACAGAGCTTTATATCTAAAAAGATCAAATTTGAATATAATAACTGTTGTCCTGATACCATAAACTTAATACGGATCCCAACCAATCAAACTCCTAAAGGTTTGTAAAATACCGAAGCATTTTACAAAAAGATGTAACTGAGTAAGTCGGTTGACTTAGTAAGCAAGTTTTTGAAAGATGTGTGATATAAAATAAAAAAAAAAGTAGTCATGAATTATGATATTTTATCAAAATGGCGGGTCTGATTTCTCATTATTTTGCCTTTAACAAAAATAGTGTTTAATTTTAAAGATGAAACATAATCGTGGCGATTAAACTCTTATTCTTAAATGTAGAAATATGCTTTACGAATGCAATATAAATAGTTATATGTTAATAATATGTCTATCTGAAACATTACCCCCTTTCAGCAGGAGTTAGCGAGTTCGAAAATGACATTTGGTACAATTCTGGAGCCTCAGATATTACACAAACATACGTCTTATACTAGCAGTCCGACCTAGTCCGACCTCAGATGGCCCACAATAACGAGCAAATTGTACCTGGTGACCTACTCAAAGAATGGTGTGCTGTCACAAACTTAACCATTGGATCCAATGCCCTCTTTATAAAATAAAACTATTTGATCATAAAATCAACCCGTAATATTGATAAGCCTATGGCCAATATAATAGTTATTGATCTTGCACTATCTTACAAAACTACAAAAGCATGTGATATATATGTCTATTGAGCCGTGATATTTTGGCATATCAATATGAATATACTTTCGATGATTCTCATGTGTTGAAGGAAATAATATTTTCAAATAAAAATATTTTATGAAAAGTTGAGGTTTTGAAAGAAAACCAGTTTTGCGAAAAATCATGATATTGCTTGTGAAAGAAAGGATAACTTTATGTGAAATAAAATAATGTGATGATGTGATATAGTGATGCATTTGGGTACTTGGAGGTTAAGTGAAGTTATATACTTAATACCCCGATGTTAGGAATGGGAAAAAAAATTGCCTAACAAACCTGGCGGTTAAATGAGGTTATACAGTTAGCACTTTTAAGTATAGAAGGGACAAACTTATTACAACTCGATGCATTAAGTAGGGGTATTTGCTTAACAAACTCTGACGGTCCAACAGGGGTATGGATTCACTTGATTAGAGAAAATATAAAAGAATGAGAAAAGATACAAGAATGTGACCAAAGTGTAAATGATTGGTACATCTGCATATTTATTTATAGTATGAGATTATTATGTTTTCCTTGTTGTTTCCATTGTCATGATATTTATTGGTTTTATTGCTCCATATTTATGGGATGTAAAGTTTTATGTATATTATAAGGAAAATGCAAAAGATAATTAGAGGGTTTTGTATATTTAAGTAAATATAAACTTCTCTATGAGAGTAGTTATTTTATCAGCTATGACATTTTGGAGGCAAATTATGTTTTTGGGAAAACTCTGGAATAGCTATTGCTATGAACAAATGTTACATGCATTTTCTAAATGTGGGCTGTTTTACAAATGATTATGTTTTGATTAAACTTATTGAGCCGTGTACTCACATTTCCACCAATAAAATTGTGGTAATTTTACAGATACTGCAGGTGAAGAGGAGGATGAAGACCCATATGAATGTCTTGGGTTTTGTGCTTGAAGTTGAGTGGAAGCTCGGTCTTTTGAATGGCTGGCTTTTATTAGTCAATTTGTTATAGATTGATGTGCCAACTGTGGCACCATTTGATAATAATATTTAGGGTTGTGTATTTAGTGGGTAATAATAATAATAATATTTATTCAAATTGAAGTTTATAATAGTAGATTTGGTATGCTTATTGAGATGAGATTATGATATAGGAAGAAAAGAAAAAATTACTAGTGATTACTTTCGTTGCGATGTTTCTGATATTATATTATGAAGTAATGTCACGTGGACAATTCAAATATTTTCAACTGCCTCTATGTTATTTTTTTTTTTTGGTTCGATCGACTAAACATCAATTGAGGTGTCTATACAACCATTTTGTTTCTGGTTCGATTGACTGTATCAACGGATGAGGCTCTTGAGACTCATGAAAACCACTCTCAGAAGAAAATGGTGACATGTGTTTGCGCGTGGAGCACGTGCGGCAATTGTGTCAGAGAAAACTTCACATATTCAGTAACGAATGACTAATGAATCAACTTCAAGGGTTATTTTGTTGGAGGGAGACTATGCGGCAGCACATAAATAGCTCATAAAAAATTGCAGTAGCTTTGGACGTGCGTGAGTGGGAGCACATGTGATGATTGCATAATGAAAAAACTTCATAGATCCATCAAGCTATGATTGGGAAATCTATTTCAAAGGATTAATTTTGCAAAAATATATTATGTGGCATCACCTGAAAAGTGCATGAAAAAATGGTAGCCGGTTGAACATCACATAGAGTCATGTTTGCAACTATAAAAACTCCATATCATTGCCAAACTGCAGATTCAGTTGTGGTCAATGTGCTATATCAGCATAAATAGAACATTGAGCGCTGATAAAGAGACTCGAGCATGAGCAGCGAGAAGCAAAATTCGTACAGGCTCCAGAAATATGGCTTTGAAATCATGTTAAAATATGAAATAAAATTAATATGAAAGGAGTGGAAATTTATTTTGAGAATGAAGAAATTGGAAAGACAAGAAATTTGAGGTGATTAGGCCGTAGAGGCTAGGTCCACCTTAACACTATCGAATTGGGTTGCATTGTGATTAGATTGAGTTAGCTAGTTATGTTACAGTGAGGTATATTTATTGACTTCAATGGGTAGGTGACGTACTGTGCTAATCTAATCTAATCTAATCTAATCTAATATATAATAAAAGCATGAATTTTGAGGAGGAGTCTCCAAAATCGCGACAAGTGGCCATTGTTTCCTCCTAACAAGTGGCGTATTTATCCTCCTAGAGAGAAGTAGTTATTTAACCACATTCGAACAGTTTTCTTTTCCCATGGAAAAAACCGTTCCACTTTCCAACCAGTTTTAATTAACCGTGTTCATCATTTTTTTTCCTCCTATGTTTCACTCTGAATATCAGTCTCTTCTCCTTGAGTCAAATTTCCATAAGGTGCTTCACTCTCTTTATTCTCTCATCGATTTCCTCTCTTTGCGATTTTGTTGGATTATTTTCGTTTAATTGTAATTTAAACAACCAAAAATTTTAAATACATTAATGAAAATACTTTGTACTCTAAATGATTTTTAAGAAAAATTGCGAATACCCCTTAAGGTGCTTCTCTCTCTCTCTTTCTCTTTCATCAATTTCTCTTTTTTCTAATTTGTTGGATTATTTTTGTTGTTATTGTAATTTAAACAACTAACTTGCGTATAAGTTAATGAAAATACCATGTATTCTAACCGATTTTTAAGCAACGATTTCAAAAACATATTGCGACGCATTAAGATGTTAATTCCATGTGGATGAAACTATACACATAATGAAGCATTGAACCTGAAATGAGAGGATTAATTTGATTAAGTTGAATGATTTGTTTTGTTTTTTATATTCACAATTTTGCACTAGAAAACAAAATAAAAAATTCATCACTTATTTAATTTCATGTGGATGTACCTTCTTTGATTTTTTTTTTTGCCTTTGCTATTTTTTTTTTTTTTTTTTTTTGTCTTCAATAATTTTTATATTTTGTTCATAACAATGTCACTAAAAGTACAAATATATTTAACTGATTTTTTTTTTTTAAAAAAATATCCTTATTTACCATGTTTATATATTAATCGAATAACTCAAAACTTTTCTTATCCAATTTAGAAATTATCTGTTACTTTTAACATATGTGCTTTTGTGTGGATATATGATTTGTAAACACCTGCGCATGTCGCGGTTATAGGCAAGTAAAGTTAATTAAGGAGACCCTCAAATATGGTAATAAATATTTTGAATTTTAACACACTTTTTTATTGGTCGTAGTATACATTGTTAAATTGACCCAAAAAAAAAAACACTTTGTTAATTTTCAACTATATTTTTCCTCAAAAATATATAACAACTCATTATAAACATTTTTGTTTCATTCGTTAGTTGTGGTTCTTACAAATGCCAATAATCCCATTTCGACAATATTTCCTGAAAGAAAAGAAAAAAAAAAAGTGTATGGAGAAATCTAGTGACATGAAGTAGCCTTATTTCGTGAAGATCTCTGATAATCCCACACAAAGGTGGCCCAAGATGTCCATACTTGCCACAACATTCCTTCATGTAGCTCTTGGAACACCCACCAATTTTTCTCCTCCAAACTGATACAACCGTCCATACCTGCCGCTGCCGACAACTGCGCACATTCCGGCCTTTGGCCGTTGCAACTCCCACCTTTTTCAATCTTCTCAGAACGGTGGCTAGTGACTGATTCCCACATGGTCAGTGCATGGCACAATATCAATGGTGCTCTCAAGTGCCGCATTGTGCTGATGGTTGCAACTTGACAACACCATTTTTCCTGTTGTTGCATTGTCTGCATGGCTATTGTTCATTCCACAATGGTCTGAGTGGCAATGGCCATCATTTGTCATGCTTTGCGTTCCTTCTAAAGCAGTAAAAATAATGTAAAATGTTTGCAAAGTTTTTCCTCTTGGTGCCCATCATTTACGCCATTGGGGATTTTTTTGGCATTTGGCGCATATGAAAAATCACAAATGATTTTTATATTTTCATTCAATCATATTAACTCATAAAATCAATTTTCATTCAAAACATAAATATTAACAAAAAAAAAAATAACCTAAAGTTTTGAGTTCTTGCGGTAGTTCGACAAAGTTCAGCAGTTTGAGAATGAAGGGCTCAAACTTGAAAAATGATTTAGAATTTTTAAAATATCAATCATTTTATGGAATTTTTTTTTTTTTTTAAAAAAAATAGATCAAACTGAAAATGTTTTACATTTCATTATTATTTTCGG
>FXXK01002111.1:9872-30344 GCA_900184695.1 Betula pendula
GGGCCTGATATTTGTTCATGCAAGCCTTATTATATGCCAAATTTGAATTTGGCGGACTGACCTGTGCACCCCTCCTTGCAAAAGTATGGCGGTTGTTGCTCATTGGCCACAAGTCCCATGGGCTCTGCTCAACGGTCCTCACAATCCTCAAAGGATGTGGACCCCTTAGGCATCTTTTACTGGATATCTCAGATTACAGCAGATTAGGAACTATGAATGCAACCTCTTTGTGTTGTTTTGGTGACAGCCAAAAAGGTCGGACGAACCTTCGATTGTTGTCGCTACGAGGTTGATGTGAAGATTCTCCCCTTTCCCAAAATTTTCTGGTGAAATTTATTGTTTGAAAACTTTGCCACGCTCTTCCCCTTCGAATGATTGTTCCAATGGCGTTTGAACGGTCCAAATCGGGGTTGAAACGAGCCAAAACGAGCAAAATTACCAAAATTGTGCTGATCTGACCGGTTCAGGTGGTTCAGGCAGACCGGACTGGTCAACTCCAAACTAGTTGACTTTGCAAGCGGCTCGGCGCGACACGTGGATTCGGCTAGAGCGCACGGGTTGGTTGGGCAACGGGCCGGGTCGGGTCGAGTGGATGGGCCGGCACAAGATCTGGTAAACGGGCCTGGGCTGACAGCAAAGCCTTTTGGGCCGGGTCGGTCCACTTCGGGTTGGTGGGGCGTTGGGTCGAGCTGGGCCTTCTGCTTGGAACGACGTCGTTCTTGGGATGGGCCAAAACGATGTTGTGTAGCTTTTAACGGGCCGTTTCCCTTATGCACGGAACGGGAACGTTTCGTTGTGAAACGGCGCCGTTTCGCGTACAGAGGGTAGACGCCCGTTCCAGAAGCGAAATGGCGTCATTTTGGGAAACTAGAACGACGTCGTTTCCAGGAGGGCCAAAAGGCGCCTCTGGAACGCTCGAAACGTCATCGTTCCACTTAAGTGGAACGGGGTCGTTTTCTGGCGTGCTGCAGGCGCTAATGGAAGACTTTCCACTGCTTAAAACGACGTAGTTTTGAGCAAGGGGTCTTCTTCAACCTCTTGATGGCCTAAAACCGAATTTTTGCCCAAAAAATTAAATCTAGGAACCCTAGAAATTTTTCTTTGATTTAATGGACCTAAAAATGTACCTTTGGGCGGAATTGACTCCCCGACACTTTCAAATCGAGGAGGAGGAGAGATTTTTGCAGATCCNGATACAATTAAACTGAGTAATATAATATAAATAAATATATATTGTCTTAATTACAACACTCCAAACGGAAAAATAAAAATGTGGTTCTAATTATTACAGACCAAAATATAAATTATTAAAATAATAATTGTTCGGAATTCACTAATTACCGGGATATGTCAAATGGGCCTGATATTTGTTCATGCAAGCCTTATTATATGCCAAATTTGAATTTGGCGGACTGACCTGTGCACCCCTCCTTGCAAAAGTATGGCGGTTGTTGCTCATTGGCCACAAGTCCCATGGGCTCTGCTCAACGGTCCTCACAATCCTCAAAGGATGTGGACCCCTTAGGTATCTTTGACTGGATATCTCAGATTGCAGCAGATTAGGAACTATGAATGCAACCTCTTTGTGTTGTTTTGGTGACAGCCAAAAAGGTCGGACGAACCTCCGATTGTTGTCCCTGCGAGGTTGATGTGAAGATTCTCCCCTTTCCTAAAATTTCTGGTGAAAGTTATTGCTTGAAAACTTTGCCACGCTTTTCCCCTTCGAATGATTGTTCCAATGGCGTTTGAACGGTCCAAATCGGGGTTGAAACGAGCCAAAACGAGCAAAATTACCAAAATTGTGCTGATCTGACCGGTTCAGGTGGTTCAGGCAGACCGGACTGGTCAACTCCAGACTAGTTGACTTTGCAAGCGGCTCGGCGCGACACGTGGATGCGGCTAGAGCGCGCGGGTTGGCTGGGCAACGGGCCAGGTTGGGTTGGGTGGATGGGCCGGCACAAGATCTAGTAAACGGGCCTGGGCTGACAGCAAAGCCTTTTGGGCCAGGTCGGTCCACTTCGGGTTGGTGGGGCGTTGGGTCGAGCTGGGCCTTCTGCTTGGAACGACGTCGTTCTTGGGATGGGCCAAAACGATGTCGTGTAGCTTTTAACGGGCCGTTTCCCTTATGCACGGAACGGCAACGTTTCGTTGTGAAACGGCGCCGTTTCGCGTACAGAGGGTAGACGCCCGTTCCAGAAGCGAAATGGTGTCATTTTGGGAAACCAGAACGACGTCGTTTCCAGGAGGGCCAAAAGGCGCCTCTGGAACGCTCAAAACGGCATCGTTCCACTTAAGTGGAACAGCGTCGTTTTCTAGCGTGCTGGAGGCGCTAGTGGAAGACTTTCCACTGCTTAAAACGACGTAGTTTTGAGCAAGGGGTCTTCTTCAACCTCTTGATGGCCTAAAACCGAATTTTTGCCCAAAAAATTAAATCTAGGAACCCTAGAAATTTTTCTTTGATTTAATGGACCTAAAAATGTACCTTTGGGCGGAATTGACTCCCCGACACTTTCAAATCGAGGAGGAGGAGAGATTTTTGCAGATCCAGATGGAGAATCTAATGAGAAAAAAATTGGTTGTTGTCCAATGAAAAAATTCATAAAATTTTTTCAATAATTTTCTTCAAGTTCGAATCTCTTCTTCAATACTTGGACATTTCCAGTATATTTTACACCCCCAACAGTCACTGTTAACGGATCTTCATTCGGTTTGGCAATTGACTGATGAAGATTATAAAAGGCAACTGATGTAGTCAAACCTAATATTTGTCTGTTGATGGTTTTGTGCACTGCATCAAGGATTTTCTCTGACTCTTTTTCTTTGTCTTCTTCTCCCATCACAAGGCTTTGATACCACTGTTGATTTATGACAGATGTGTGTCTTGATCGTTGGAAGAAATCCCGTAAGGGTGGAAATCCAATGGAGACAAAGTGAAAAAGACAGAGAGAAGATAACAGACAATTGTTAGAACTAATCTATATCTCTCTGACCATCACCCTTTATATAGGGTGTAGTGCACCTCTTGGTAAAGGGTTGTAACTCTTAGAGAAGAGTTGCAACTCTTCACAAAGAGTTGCACTGTTTCACTTTAATATAACCTCCATGGAAGTTATCACCTTCCATGAGAGTTATTCTGGTGTGTGGATGACCACACTTGTTATGGTGTGATCATCCCTAAACCATCATAACAGCCTTTAGATTTCTAGCAACCAATGACCCTTTAGCCATGCATATGTTTCCCCCAAATCCGCCCATCATCAACATGAATTAAACTACCAAAAATTCAACCAACCCTTCAAGTTTAACATGCACGGCCAAAGGGAAGAGAAATTCCTAACAATACCCAATTCAGCCCAATTTTTGGACCCAAGGAGACCCAAGCCATATATATGATTCTCAAGTGTTAAAAATCAATGGGTATAATGAGAAGCAAGAGGAAAGGTTAGGTAATTTACCATCCTAGAAGACCCATGGCTGAAATCTACTCCATCTTCTTCCTTGGACAGCAACCATCACTCATGTCCACTCTCTCTATCTTAGCATTTCATCTTTCACATTGCTAGCTCTCTCTTCCACACTCACAGCCAGGTCTACAGAAGTCACGGCCAGCAACTGCAAATGGCGTGGGTGATGCAGTAGGGGGAAGAAAGAAGAGAAAAAGAAGAAGAGAGTGAGTTGGGCGTGAAGATGAGACCACGGGAAGGAGAGAAAGAAAAGAGGAAATGGGCTGCTGAGCTACTGCTACGTGTGATGTATATAACCAGCTTGTTCCTTTTTTAATCTCAGATGTCTTGGCTGTCCAACATGTGGCAGCACATGCTCCACTTCTTTTAAAAGAACACTTATCATTTCTAAATTGCATTATGACCCCACTTGGTTAAAAATTATATCATTTGATAATTATTGTTTTACCCCATGCTTAATGTAATTATCACTTATTCATATACATTCTAATTAATTAACATTGTTACTACACCATCACCATACCTACACTATTATTGATTAATATTATTTATATACGTTATTAATTCGAATTGTTCAAGGGTTTTTATTAACTAACTCCTTAATTATTTTCTTGGGTGCAACATAAGTTTTGGCAAAGGCTGCAAGATGCAATGGGAACTAAGCTAAGTTTTAGCTCGGCTTATCATCCACAAACTGATGGGCAATCTGAGAGAACGATTCAAACACTTGAAGACATGCTGAGATTGTGTGTGCTTGACTTTAAAGGCAATTGGATTCAATATTTGCCTTTGGTTGAGTTTACCTACAACAACAGTTATCAAGCTACGATTAGTATGGCACCATTTGAAGCTTTGTATGGTAGAAAGTGTAGATTGCCATTGTATTGGGATGCGATTGGTGATAAGCATGCACTTGGATCGGAAATGATTCGAAAGCGGATGCTTACAGCTCAGAGTCGTCAGAAAAGTTATGCAGATAAGCATCGTCGCGAGCTGGAATTTAGTGTTGGTGACCTTGTGTACCTCAAGGTGTCACCTATGCGAGGTGTTGTGCGCTTCAGCAAGAAAGGGAAGCTTAGTCCACGTTACGTTGGCCCTTTTCCAATACTTAGCATTGTTGGCCCCGTGGCTTATCAAGTCAAGTTGCCAGCTCGCTTGGCTCGTATTCACAATGTGTTCCATGTATCATAACTACGTAAATGTGTGCACGACCCACAACATGTAATCAGTTATGAACCACTCGATATACAACCGAATTTGACTTATGAAGAGCAACTAGTTTAGATATTAGATCACCAAGAACAACAGTTGAGGACTAAAACCATCCCTCTTGTGAAGGTGTTATGGAGAAATCATAGTGTTGAAGAAGCTTTGTGGGAGCTCAAGTCGGATATGTGGACCCGATATCCACACCTGTTCTCATGATCAGGTATGTTTCATTTATATGTATTCATGTATACTGATAAGTGCTGAATGTTACATATTCAAGCCCCTTAATTCACATATGTTAATCTCTTAGTTTCATTATAATATGATGTTTTGTGTTGTTTTTGTGTTTTTCCCTTATTTTATAGGTTTTGGAAGAAAAGAAATCAATTCTATCAACTCGGGCTTAAAACACATGAACTGTGCAAAGTTGCTGAAAATCTGACCTTTGTGCACTATTTTGGCCATAACTCTTAGCTCAAAACTCGGATTAAGGCAAGGTCAAGTGCATTGGAAAGAGGACTCAGAGAGGAACAAATCATCAAGCAAAAACTAAAGCAAATAAGGTTAGATCGAGCGACTTATCAAGATGGCTCGAGCGACCTTGCGCGGTGAACAGTAACGTCAGCAGACCCGATTTGGAAAAATCCTAAACCTACTCCAACTCGATTTTGGACTTCCTAGGGTGCACGAAATTGACTAGGGTTGTTCCTAAACTCTATAAATACTCCCCTAAGTCCTCCAAAACAATTACACAAGCTTGAGGAGAGGAATCAAAGGCTTCAAAGAAGGGTTTTTCTTAGTTCTTTATTTCTTTTAGTTTTTCTTTGTTATTTTCTTATGGGGATGATTTTCATCCAAATTATGTGTAGCTAATACTTTAGTTAGGGCTCGATTGAAGCCCTAATCATGTCTTTTTAAGGTTTCAATTTGTACTTGACTAACAATCATATTTTGATGCTTAACTTGATTATTTCCGGTTTTCTTGAATTCCTCACATGTATGTGTTTGATCATCATATGCTTGTGGTATGGATATGTTATTTAGGTCAATTTGGATGGCCGAGTCCTGGGCCTAACAGAGTAACAAAAGAACCTCGTCACAGGTTCTTGGATTAATCAACATGGAAAACTGGAGTAGATACCATGCTCTAGGCTCCATGTACGTGTTTGTCGATCTCCATAGTTTTATGCTTTCTTGAAGAACAACTTAGTAGATGCCATGCTAAATCCTTTGAGAAAGAAAAGAGTTATAGTAGATGTCATGCCTAACACGTTGCTTAGGGAGATCAATAACCTAAGGAGTAGATGCCATGCCCTTAGGTTGGCAAACATTGAGTATCTTGATATGGTTGTAGCATTGTGCATATTGTTTACCTTATTTGAGTATGATTAGCGGTGGATATCGAAGCCCTAGCCCTTTTATATTATTATTTCAATTCAATCATTTATTTTGTTCCATTCAACAATATCTTTTTAAGAATTGATTTTTTAAACATAGTTTACCAATCCTCGTGGGAATGATCTCGTATTTGCCGTCTATACTATCGTTTTGATCTTGTGCACTTGCGAGTAAAACATGCATTTATTCGCCTATTTATTTAGGTGGATATTTGTACAACAAGTTTTTGGCGCCATTGCCGAGGATTGTGTTAAATTGTGTTTTTAAAAGTTTTTCCTTTTAGTTTAGTTATTTTTGTTTATTTTCATCTAAAAAAAAAATCTGACTTTTGTTTCAGTTTCTGTTCTGATCTATTTCTGCAGAGATGGCCGAAGAAATCATAGCAAATCTACCGGCAAGAAGGCCAATGAAAAGTTCTTTCATTCCACAGAATCTCAATCAACCTTCTTGCATTGCTTTCCAACCGAATGTGCAAAGCAATTTTAATTTGTCGCCTCACCTGCTCAATATGGTTCCACACTATAGAGGCACACCTATGGAGGATCCTTATCTACACATTCGGGACTTCTTTGATCTTTGCAAAACGCAAAACATCCATGGCTTAAACGCAGAAGGAATCAGGTTAATTCTCTTTCCTTTTTCTTTAAAAGATAATGCTAAGTTGTGGTTGAACTCTTTGGCTGCAGGATCTATTCAGACTTGGGAGGAGTTGGCAACAAAGTTTCTTAAGAAATTCTTCCCAGCCCAAAGGACAAGACAATTGAGGAGGGAGATTCAGACCTTCCAACAAAAAGATGGAGGCCTTTTCTTCGAAGCGTGGGAGCACTTCAACGAGCTACTTCTTAAATGCCCCCATCACAATTTATCTCAAGAAGATCAGGTACAAGCATTCTTTGAGGGTTTAGATAATTCTAATAGAAGTCTTGTAGAGTCAGCGTGTGGAGGCGTGCTAATGGAGAAAAGTAGTGAAGAAGCCATAGAACTCTTTGAGACTTTGAGCGAGAACTCCCAACAATTCTCATCCCGAGGAAGGCAAGGACTCAAAGGAAAGGGCGTATATAAAGTCAATATTAACAATGGAGTTCAGAATCAGATGGCAACCATGGAGAGGAAATTGGACATGCTAGTGAAAGCCATGACTTCTCAAAACATCTCTCCCATTCAGCAGATTGCACAAGTTGAGGTATGTGCCATATGTTCCCATTTTGACCATACTACTGAGACTTGTCCGATGTCTTCATTCACAGATCAGGAGCAAGCAAATTATGTGGGTCAGAATAATTATCCTCCAAAGAACAATCCATACTCCAACACCTACAATGTTGGGTGGCGAAACCACCCTAATTTTTCATGGAGTAATAATCTGAATGTGCAGAATCCACAAGGGCAACAAAGAAATTTCCAGCATGGGAATAATTATCAGGCTCCACCACAAGTGATGCAACCCAATCAGGAGCAGAAAAAGAATGATCTTGAAGGGGCCATACTCCAATTCATAACCGCACAGCAACAGACTAATGCTCAGAATAGTTTGTCTATTCAAAGACTAGAAGCAACCACCAGCCAGGCCATTCAGAGATTGGAAATACACGTGGGGCAGATAGCCAAGGAGATGAGCGAGAGAAAGAGGGGCGAATTCCCATCCCAAACAATACCCAATCCAAGAGGATATGAGTAGGTCAATGCCGTGACATCTCTCAGGAGTGGTAAGGTCATTGATAACAAGGTGGGAACAGAAAAGGAAGTAGAAGCACCTCCAACAAAAGCCACAATCTCCAAAAAGGTAATTGAAAGGGAGTATGTGACATTGCCACCCTTCCCTCAAAGGTTAGTGAAGCCCAAGAAAGAAAAACAATTGCTGGATGTTTTTAAAACTTTAAAGAAAGTTGAAATCAATATTTCTTTACTTGATGCAATTAAACAGATTCCATCTTATGCCAAGTTCTTAAAGGATTGTTGTACTAACAAGAGAAAGTTTCAGGAGCATGAGCAAGTTGCATTAACCGAGGAGGTAAGTGCGGTCTTGTTAAGAAAGTTACCACCTAAGCTGAAAGATCCAAGTAGTTTTACTATCCCACGCAGAATTGGTGACAAACTTTTTGACCGTGCTTTGGTAGACTTGGGGTCAGGTATCAATTTACTACCTTATGAGGTTTATGAGAAATTGAGTTTGGGGGAACTTCAACCAACCTCAATTACATTGCAATTGGCCGACAGAAGCATCAAACGACCGAGAGGTATTTTAGAAAATGTCTTGGTCAAGGTAGATAAATTTATTGTCCCTGTTGATTTTGTTGTCCTAGATATGGGAGAAGCACCCATGCCATCATCCTTACCCATTATTTTAGGAAGATCCTTTATGAGCACGGTTGATACTAACATATGTGTCAAAAAGGGTATTATAAGCATGGAAGTAAATGGGGAAAAGGTTGATATTAAGGTGTTTGATGCAATGAAGTTGCCACAAGATAATCATAAGTGTTTCAATATTTGTGTGGTACAAAGTAATGCTAAAGAAATGTTGCAAGTACAGAGCATTGATCCCTTGGAGGTTGCCATGACTCAAAACCTCACAAAGCAAGAATGTGAGCCGGATCATGAACGTGTTATCGACATCATTGATGCCACGCACTCCCTTGAGGCTTCCGCACCTCATCTAAGAAGGTACACACTTCCTTTTGAAACTCTTGTGCCTACTAACACCACTCTTGATTCTTCTATTGGCAGGGCACCAGATTTGGAGTTAAAGCATGATGGATATGGAAACACCAAGTTATGCAAGGAACAAACCAAGAAATATCCTGATAAGCTGCTTGTCAAGAAGGAGTTTTATGTGGGACAGAAGGTATTGATATACAATTCTGAATTAAGACTCTTTCCTAACAAGCTAAATTCTCGGTGGTATGGTCCTTATGATGTCACAAAAGTTTATCCTCATGGAGCTGTGGAGGCCTATTGTAAAGAAAAGAATCAAACTTTCAAGGTGCATGGACATTGGGTGAAGCCTTATATGGAGATGGACGTTCAGTTTAGAGATGAGGATGTGACCCTCCAATCTGTCCAACATATTACTTGAGAGTCACACAGTCTGGCTGAAGACAATAAACTTAGCACTACTTGGGAGGTAACCCAAGAAGAAATCAGTGGTACTGAGGCCACTTCATGCACTAAAAAGTCATATCCTTTAAAATTTTCTGTTTTGTTTTTCATTATTTGTTTCATACAACAAGTTTTTGGCGCCGTTGCCGGGATTGTGTTAAATTGTGTTTTTAAAAGTTTTTCCTTTTAGTTTAGTTATTTTTGTTTATTTTCATCTAAAAAAAAAAATCTGACTTTTGTTTCAGTTTCTGTTCTGATCTAATTTCTGCAGAGATGGCCGAAGAAATCATAGCAAATTCTACCGGCAAGAAGCCAATGAAAAGTTCTTTCATTCCACAGAATCTCAATCAACCTTCTTGCATTGCTTTCCAACCGAATGTGCAAAGCAATTTTAATTTGTCGCCTCACCTGCTCAATATGGTTCCACACTATAGAGGCACACCTATGGAGGATCCTTTATCTACACATTCGGACTTCTTTGATCTTTGCAAAACGCAAAAATCCACATGGCTTAAACGCAGAAGGAATCAGGTTAATTCTCTTCCTTTTTCTTTAAAAGATAATGCTAAGTTGTGGTTGAACTCTTTGGCTGCAGGATCTATTCAGACTTGGGAGGAGTTGGCAACAAAGTTTCTTAAGAAATTTCTCTGATAAGTGCTGAATGTTACACATTCAAACCCCTTAATTCACATATGTTAATCTCTTAGTTTCATTATAATATGATGTTTTTTGTTGTTTTTGTGTTTTTCCCTTATTTTATAGGTTTTGGAAGAAAAGAAATCAATTCTATCAACTCGGGCTTAAAACACATGAACTGTGCAAAGTTGCTGAAAATCTGATCTTTGTGCACTATTTTGGCCATAACTCTTAGCTCAAAACTCAGATTAAGGCTAGGTCAAGTGCGTTGGAAAGAGGACTCAGAGAGGAACAAATCATCAAGCAAAACCTAAAGCATATAAGGTTAGCTTGAGCGACTTATCAAGATGGCTCGAGGGACCTTGCGCGGTGAACAGTAACACCGACAGACCCGATTTGGAAAAAATCCTAAACCTACTCCAACTCGATTTTGGACTTCCTAGGGTGCACGAAATTGACTAGGGTTGTTCCTAAACTCTATAAACACTCCCTTAAGTCCTCCAAAACAATTACACAAGCTTGAGGAGAGGAATCAAAGGCTTCAAAGAAGGGTTTTTCTTAGTTTTTTATTTCTTTTTAGTTTTTCTTTGTTATTTTCTTATGGGGATGATTTTCATCCAAATTATGTGTAGCTAATACTTTAGTTAGGGCTCGATTGAAGCCCTAATCATGTCTTTTTAAGGTTTCAATTTGTCTTGCTACAATTCATATTTTGATGCTTAACTTGATTATTTTCGGTTTTCTTGAATTCCTCACATGTATGTGTTTGATCATCATATGCTTGTGGTATGGATATGTTATTTAGGTCAATTTGGATGGACGAGTCCTGGGCCTAATAGAGTAACAAAAGAACCCCGTCACAGGTTCTTGGATTAATCAACATGGAAAATCGGAGTAGATACCATGCTCTAGGCTCCATGTGTTTGTCGATCTCCATAGTTTTATGTTTTTTTGAAGAACAACTTAGTAGATGCCATGCTAAATCCTTTGAGAAAGAAAAGAGTTAGAGTAGATGTCATGCCTAACTCGTTGCTTAGGGAGATCAATAGCCTAAGGAGTAGATGCCATGCCCTTAGGTTGGCAAACATTGAGTATCTTGATATGGTTGTAGCATTGTGTATATTGTTTACCTTATTTGAGTATGATTAGCAGTGGATATCGAAGCCCTAGCCCTTTTATATTATTATTGCAATTCAATCATTTATTTTGTTCCATTCAACAATATCTTTTTAAGAATTGATTTTTTAAACATAGTTTACCAATCCTCGTGGGAATGATCTCGTATTTGCCGTCTATACTATCGTTTTGATCTTGTGCACTTGCGAGTAAAACGTGCATTTATTCGCCTATTTATTTAGGTGGATATTTGTACAACATATACTTTATGCCATATGAAATAAACTTGAGATGTATGTTGGCATGATTATATGATGGATACAATTTCGAGGACGAAATTTCTTTAAGGAGGGAGAGATGTTATACCTGATATATGATTAGAGAATTTTATGAGCTTAATTATGTAAATGACTAAGAGAAATTGATAACCAAGGGTAAAAAAGTAATTTTTCGTTAGAAGAATGAACAAAAAACACATGGAAAACTTGAGGAAAGTCATTTTTGAAGCTTTTCGTTCGAACAGTGAGTTTTCCGTTCGACCGGGTGAGAAATAGAACCATCTGTTCCAATTCCCGTTCCATTGGCCGTTCGACCGGGTGAGCAACAAAACCGTCCGTTCCAATGCCCGTTCCAAATACTGTTTGACCGGGTCACTTTTCAGCATTGACCCATCGGAAATAAACTGATTATAACTTTTGATTCTGAACTCCGATTGAAGTAAAATTGGTGTCATTGGAAAGATAATTCAAAATTATACAACTTCATATATCATGAAACTTTTCCAATTCAATGTTTTGGGGGTCGAAATGGACTGTGAAGTGAAGGCTATAATCTGTACTGCTAGAACATGTTCCGTTCGAACGGGCCACTTACCAATTCGATCGGAGGACCCAAAAATCAGACTATATGGTGCAAAATCATGAAAATTTCAGTTCAGTTTCCATTTTTCTTTTCTTGGACGCCTAGAGCTCGCTCCTCTCTCCTAAGGTTTGATCTAAACCTTAGGATATTGATCATTTGAAGCATCCAAAGTATAATCTATCATCGACAAAGTGTTCCTCGGTGTTAGATCATCATTCTAATCGATCGTTTGAAGTAAAAATCTCAAAATTGAGTTTATTGACTTTTGATTAAGCTATGTGGCATGCATGTTGCTTAATCATGTTGTATTGTCATAGGATTTGGTATATTTGCGAAGTTTATACGTTGGATCAAAGTTCCATCGATTGGGCTTTGTATATTTGTGGTAAGTGTTCTAGTTCTATTATGTTTTGTGTAATTCTGCATATATCCTTAGTGAATTGCTAGAAGAGTAGCTTTCGTAACTTGTGGGTTGGTGATTTGAGTCTCCTCAAGTTATGAGTAATTGGGGCTAGTGCTTATGATGTTGTTAAGCACTTATTGATTAAGTTTTGAGTTATAGATTGTGTCTAAGAGTTGCATGCAATGTGATATTGCAGCATATTGTGGCTAGGTGATTGAGTGGGTGTATTGTCAAAGCATTGAGGTGAGTAATCTTTACTCATTGAGGATGAATTACGTTTTATGTTTTCAAATGATTTTATAAATGATTTTAGTTGTTTTAAAAATGCTAAATAAGTTGAGAAAGATTAGAATTTTAATGCTTTTGAAGAATGTTTAAAGCTATTGATAAGCCTTGAATGTTATGCATTCAAGCTCCTTAACTTGCATTTGTTAAACCTTAGTTATTTTGTAATATAATATTTTGTCTTGTTTTTGTGTTTGTTAGTGTTTTCAGGTCTTATGATATATGTGCACTCTACATCATGGATTTCCTCAAAATATGCAAATTCATCACTTGGTTCGAGCTACTTCATCCTTTGGCTCGAGCGAGATAGACTCCACTTGGCTCGAGCGATTTCAACACTTGGCTCGAGCGATATACACTCGACTTGGCTTGAGCGAATCCTCACTTGGCTCGAGCTAAATTGATCCAATCAGAATCTGAAGTGCGATCTGTGCAGGATTTAGAGGAAGAGAGATTCATGGAAGACTTGGTCAGTGCGAGCACAGCTCTGTGATCCCCCAAAAGTAGTGTTGACTCGACTTTACTGAGAATGAGAGATTGGAGGTGAGAAAATCCCTTGAAAAGAGGGATTTTTGAGTGAGCTAGGAGGATTTGAAATAGGGATATATTTTTGGAAAAGAAAGAGGAGATGGTCTCAAGCAGTTGCTGGAAGGAATTCTAAGTTCATCATGAAGGCTGCCCAGAAGCTACAAAACACTCCAGGAGATGGTTTTCTCTAATTGAATAGAGAAATTCAGCTCCTCTATGAGTGGCTAATCGCTTCTTCATAGGGAATTGATGAAACCCTCTCCAAAGACCATGATGTAATTTGTATTCATTGCTGAGATTTTCAAAATACACATGATGATTGTTTAGCTTAGGGAATTGCAAAAACCATTTGTAAATTATTCTTCAATGAAAATACTCATTCGTGATATATTCCATCTTGTCTATAAGATAGTCTTTTGTCTTGAATGAATCCAACATCTTTATTCGCTGTGATTATAGGGATGATAGCTAGGCAATGGTATTAATTGACATTCATTTAAGAAACTTGATAGGTCATATTTAGGATTCATAAATCATGCTACATCTTAGCTTAGCTTAATTTAGGTAGATGATTCATGCAACCTAGGATGGGTTATTCTTGATTCTTGGTGATATGTATGCTGTTTAGGGATTGTATAGGCCATGCTAGGGAATATGGATCATATCACAAATAGTGTTTAGGTGATCAATCCGTATTAACCTAAGATGATTTATCATTTTCTCCAAAACAAAAGTATTTTCTTGTCAATGGTGTCGTATGATCAACAATCATACGCACATCATATCGTGTGTATACTGAGAATCCCAAGTGAGTACGAATGATCATTGGAATGAGGTTTGTGGTGGATTCAACCCCTACATTTCTTTCTTTGTATTTCATTACGTGTTTATGCTTTAATTTAGTTTTCAAAACAACCAAATATCTTTCTGAGTTAGATTAGAATTAATTCTGAGCATTTGATAAACATCCATCTAAGAACAGTCCTTGAGGTTTGATACCCTCAAAAATAGCCCTATCCTATAAAGGATTCGTCCTATTGCAAGTTGTGGCGACCCGATTTCATAACACGTATATATATATATTTTAAATGAAACCGCATCATCACAGTGGCGTACAAGCGTACCAGCCATCATTATCTTATAATATGAGCATATCACATCAGAGTAATCATAACATAGCAGCGGAAACTAATAAAATAACACTGTGAGAGTAATATAACATAAGGAGCTGACATAACTATATACAATAATTTTTACTACATAGATGCTATACATCAAAAAAAAGGGCTACCAAAAATGCCTCATACAGCATAGCCAAAATACATCGATAAGTTTCACACATATATAACATCACGATGTTAAACAAAAACTAGACTACTATTGTCTATACAAAATGCATCTGGCGTACACCGCCATCAATCATAACCCAAATACGCAGCTACTGGATCCTCATCAAGATCCTCAGTACCTGCAACATCAATATCATCTAAGGCGATCATGGAGTTAGCCACATTTGCCCAGGCGGATATATGAGTCCACGGTCTCAGTGGTATAAAAAATCACTAAGTTTTCACAATGAGCCAATCTTTCATTTTCTACTTGTTAGGACAGTTTTCAACTCTGGCTGTACGGTAACCTGAGAGCAGAGAAAAGGTTAGACACAAGAGCTTGCCGGGGGCTACCGGCGGGGGATAGCTCCGATGCCTAAGTCAGTATATCTCGGAATATCTTATCAGAGAGAACTTGGAAGTATTTTTAGGTTTTTTGTGTTACGTACCTTGCACTGAACCTAGACCCGCTTCTTATATAGTGGTGGATTCCCCGAGGCTCATAAATGAACTTCCGCTGTGGGGCCCTCAGTTCCTTATTGTCTTCTATGCCCATAAGGTCTATTAATGACGCTTCCACGTGTCATACGAAGGCAGGTCCACGTCCTTCTATCCCTTGTCCGCCTGTCACATCAATCATATCGTATGGGGCAGGTATGCCTCGAAAACACGCGGGAACAGCAATCAAGGTCGGCTATCATAAATGTTAGCCATAAATGAGGCTTGTCCTTTCTTCATCAAGAATCATTACGTCCTTCCTGTGGGAGCCAAACCTTGGATGCCGAAGTGAAGGTCGGTGCGTTAACCGACCTTATCAACGGGTTCGGCAAACATTTGAGTGCAGGTTCGGTTTCCTTGTTGATGGGCTGTTTCCAAGAGGAGGGGACATGGGCCGCCATGATCGTGCAGGCCCAATCCCCAACACTTACCCCCTAAAATTTCTCACGCCGTGTGGTGAAAAAGGTGGGAAAATTTTATTGTACGTTGGAAATGAACCGTCGCCTGCGGAGATGTTGGATGACGTGTTATCCGAGGCGTCACTACACGCGTTTTGATTTCGTCCACATCTTTTTTGGAGGTATCCGGTTATGACGCGTGTATATATGTTTCGAGGAGGATCTCCTCTTATCTTTGTCGCAAAGGATCCCTAGCCGTCACGGTTAATTCTTCAAAGATTTTTCACAGTAGCTGACCGTCTACGCCTTTCTCTTTCAACTCAGTGTTTTCTGTCAAATGCGATGCCTAAGAGACCTTCAAAATCATCAAAGTCATCAAGACCCCCAAAGTCTTCTAAGGCGATGTGTTGGGGCCCCTGAACCTGCGGCCTCTTTAAGACCGAAGGACGCCGGAAGGTAAGAAAAACTTATGAGGATTCCCGAGGGAGTGAAGATCCGGATTCCAGGACTCGATGATAGCATTTTCGAAATACTCAGAGGCACGAAGTGGGCATCTATGAGAAAGCCCTTATGCCGGACTTAGGCTTCCGTTTCTCTCAGGTGGCCCGCGAAATCATTGCACATCTTAGAGATGGCGCCACGGAGCTGAAGGCCAGCGCCTGGCGGGATGTGGTGGCCTGCAGCGTAGCATGGCCGATGGTCCTGGGAGACGGCCAGCAACTGACCGCCCAGAGTTTTTGAACTTATTCAGTCGTGAAGTACGGCTACACTGGACCTTGCAGGGTCGGGAGCGGAAATTCTTTTCCGCTCCAACCACATGGCAGAGCAACCCTCGTTTTGAGACATCTTTCTTTTTTGTCTCTAGCTTTGGTGGGAGCTTCCTCCCATTTTATGGGACCGCCCGTCGGAGGCTCGGGTTCCTCGCCACTGGGGGGACTCGAAAACGAAACGAGGGTTTTTGAAGCCGAAGTTGACGGCCGCCCAGCAAGACAGAGTTGACCGGATGGTGGCCTGGTCCGCGATGAGCGTGGATGCGGAGGGAGAGGATTCAAACTTGGGGTTTCTGCTTCGCCCCGCCAATTTGCAGAAGTACTTGGGCTTCTCTGTGCATAGATGCGGCGGAATGGCCCATATTCCAGACACGCTCTTCCCTTCGAAGAAGAAAGGGAAAGCGGAGGGCACGCCCAGGTGAACGAGGTCTAAAGGGCCGAGCCTTGCCCCGGTGAAGGAGGCCGAACCTTCCTCCTCTTCTGAAGAAGGGTCGGTCTCTCTCTCTTTGTCTACTGAGGGGGACTCGCCGAGGGGGGACGCCCCCCAAGTTGTGGAAGGCCCAATTGTCCTCGACGACAGCCAGGACGACGATGAGGACAAAGTTCCTCTTATGGCGAGGACTCGGGTTCCCAAGAGAAAAGCTGTGGAGCCCTCGGAGGAGGAGGAGGAGGCGGACTCTTCTCCACTCCCCAATGAGGGGGGAGCGGAGAGTCCCACGTATTCTGAGTTCATCAAGATGTACCCCCCACCAAAAGGGCCCGAGGCGTCGTCGTCCTCTTCGCGGGTGAAGGTTCGGTGCCATCGACCGAAGCTATTCCTTCTACTGAAGGTGATGAGGATAAGGCGTCTTCACCATCCATTCCTCCTTCAGCGGCGGGTGCGGAGCCGACCCTCGAAGTGGCAGAGGTCGGTCTCATGGAAACTTCGGAGAGAACCGAGGCCGAAGCTATCACGACCGAACCAGTTTTTATTNGGGCCCGAGGCGGTCGGTCGTCCTCTTCGCGGGTGAAGGTTCGGTGCCATCGACCGAAGCTATTCCTTCTACTGAAGGTGATGAGGATAAGGCGTCTTCACCATCCATTCCTCCTTCAGCGGCGGGTGCGGAGCCGACCCTCGAAGTGGCAGAGGTCGGTCTCATGGAAACTTCGGAGAGAACCGAGGCCGAAGCTATCACGACCGAACCAGTTTTTATTTCCGAAGTTGAGGGCATAATAGCGCCGGCCGATCAGGAGAAGGCCGAACCAGTCATAGCAGGTTCCACTTCGGCAATGGAGGTTGTTCCCCTCGAGGTTCAGGACTTTCTGGAGGTCCCAAACGAACCTAAGCTTCCAGATTCTGAAGTCCCCCTCCCAGAAGGGGTCGAACCTCTTTCTGCCGACGTTAGTTCGAGCGCGGGAATCGCTGCTCCGGAGGTTCGGCACCATTCAGAAGTCCGTAGTGAGCCCGAAACTCCGGGCCCCGGAGTTGAGGAAGTGACTTCTGGCAGCGGTCCCGCATGATGGGAGGTGGTCGGTTCCCAAGAAGATCCCATCCTTGGTCTCCGGCATCAAATCGAGGTGCGTTGCTACTTTATCGCTATTCGCTTCGGTTTCTCTGAAATTTTGATTTCCTGTTGACTTTGTTTGCTTTCCCTTCTCCTTTTTGCAGGGTTCCCTGATCGCCATGAATTCACTCGATAAATCTTTACATTCTAGTCAGGAGTCGCTCCTCGAATGGAAGAGGAAATCGGAGGCTCAGGACGGGGAGCTGGCGGCTGCAAGGTCTACCATCACTGCCTTAAGGGCCAGGAATTTGGAGTTAGAAGAGAGATCGACCCGCCATGATGCAGAGCTTTTCGATGCTCTGAAAAGGCAGGAGGTTTTGGAAGCGAAGTCCTCTGAGTACGAGCAGCTTCGCTCGGCCGTAGATGTTGGGCAGGCGAGGATCGATGAGTTGACCTCTGATGTACTCCGGCTCGACGCGGCCAACTCTGGGCTTCGAAGTGAGGTGGCCGACCTTCGAGCTAAACTTGCGAGGTCAATGCAGTCGGAATCTGAGTTACAGGGTCGTTCGTCGTGGATGCAAGGGGTCATCGACGAGCAGAAAGGGCTAATTGCGGGGTTTAAAGTAGAAGTTTCGGACTTATCTCGCAATCTCCGCTCCATGGAGGCCGAGCGTAACTCTGCGCGGAAAGGGCTAGAAACCGCCGAAGAGTAGCTTCTCTTGTTGGGAGAAAAGATGGCGGCATCGAAGAAAGCGATTGAGGAACTTCGAGATCAGGAAAAGGCCGCCACTCAACTGGCAGATCATATGGTGGAAAAGCACCGCGAGGCGAACCAGTTGGCCAGGAGGTACAAAGGCCAGCTTAACATGGTGCACGTGATCAGGAACCGTACCTGGATCCACGGGTTCGAATGGGGATTCGAGACTCTCCGGGCAATGGCGGCAGATGAGAAGTTGAAACCAAAAGTGCCGACCATCAAGATCGAAGATGTTCGGCCCGACGCACGGGCCTTGGGTGAGCTTCGGTTGATAGGGGCGGAGGAGCTGCCGGATGCTCGTTCTATGTGGTCTATTCCCCCTCCTATAGCTAGGGCTCGGCTAGCGGTTAGAGGCGAACCTGGGGCCGGACCGAGCAATGTATCGAGGGCTGGGGGTGAGTCCGGTTCCAGTGCCGACGGCGAACGTGGTGCCGAACCCCCTACAGGACTCCCTACTAATAGGAGCGCACCTTCTTCGTAGTTGTATTTCATATTTGGTCCGTTTGTTGTTGTGTGTTATTTTTTATTTTGAAAAAGACTAAGTTTGACCTTCATAATGAGATTCTTTGGCTCTGTTGCATCATCTGATCTTGCTTGTCGTCATTAGGCGGTATGATTTAGCATGTTGTCCAGGTACTTTTGCGTTTGACCTGGACAAGACGTCATTCAGTTATTCCATTTCGAGAATCTGAAGGGTCTCGCTCTGGGACCTTGGTAATAGTGAACTGCGCATGGAACGGTGCAGCTTCCCAAGAGGCGCGCCTGTTGGGTTCTCCAGGTTTGGTGCGCCTATTTAAGGGGAGCCGGCACGTACCATTTCTTCCACGATCCTTTTTGCTTCTCTCATTATTCGCTGTAGATACGCTCTTCTAGAAACCTCATTCTATGGACGGAGGAGCACATCGAAGGAGAGGTCGGAGACTTCCGGCACCTAAGGCCCCTAGTGGCTCCAGCCGGAGCAGGCGCCTCCGGGCCCGAGCCATTGGTCCCACCCCAAGAGTAATGGTTTCGGACTCCGAGTCCGTCAACTGCTTCCCGGGGTCCGCCGGACAATCCGACAGCGACCCATTCTTCATTCCAGGGTTAGTGCCTGAGCGGGTGGAGGAAGGTGGACTGCAGGGCCCTCAGGACCCGGCAGGGCAGGTGCCAGAACCCGTGGCTCACAATGGGAGCGACGAGGCCATGGGGGATGGCCGGGGCCATCCAACACCGGGAGCTGAATATTCTTTCTCGGTGGAAGATCCCCGCACAGTGCGCCGGACGCCTAAGGAGGCCAAGGCCCATGACTTTCGCCAGGGGGTGCGACTCGGCCGCTTGGAGAACCGAGTGGCTTGTCTTGAGGCGGAGATTCGCCGTCTTGAAGGGCAGCTCCGTCCTTTGCGCGAAAAGTTATACAATCGGCGTATGAGGATGGGGGAGGAATATGGACTGGACGTCTATATCGCCGGTGGTTTCTCCACCGATGAAGATTAGAGGGGAAGCCTACTTCACTCTCTTGTCCTTCCCCTTTTAACCCCAGTTTTTGTTTTCGTAAGGTTGACGACTCATGGATCGTCAATGTTGTAGCCCCTGATTGGGCGTTTTTCCTTTATTTTATTACGCTTAATGAAAGAAGCTTCGAGCTTTTTGTTTTTGCTTGTTGATTTCATTACGCACATTTCCCTTTCTTTTCCTCTTTTTTTGAGTGATACGGATCGTATTGCCCTGCTTTGCCCACATATAAATGCACTGCTTGTATATATTTTTCAAATAATGGGCGGATATGAAAAGGTTTCATTTCACCTTGTTTTGTTCGCACGTGTTGCAATCCTCTTTGCGTTCTGACGAGAAGTGCCGAACTTGTTCGGTTGAGATGTCGGCAAGCGAATCATCATGTCAGGTTCAAATCAATATGTCGAGGTTCGGCATGTTACGGGGTCGGTCGCGACCCCAATAACGGAACCACGATAGTGACCTTGGGTCATACGCACGGCATGCCAAAGGGCTCAAGGCCTCGATGACGGTGCGCAGATCCTTTGGTCTTGGTTTGACATGTCAAGGGTCATTGTCCGGACCTCAATGACAGAACCAGATGGTGATCTAGGACCGCACGCACGGCATGTCAAAGGGTTCGTGACCTCGATGACGGTGCGCGGGTCTTTTCGATCTGGGTTCGGCATGTCAAGGGTCGTTGTCCGGACCTCAGTGATGGAACCCGGTGGTGATCTAGGATCGCACGCACGGCATGTCAAAGGGTAT
>FXXK01002111.1:34909-47339 GCA_900184695.1 Betula pendula
TCATACTCTTAAGCCAACTTCATAACCAATTTCTAATTAAATCAAAGCCTCAAGCTATAATCAAGAGCCTCAAGCCATAACCAAAATACTCCATTAATCCATAGCAAAGAACCTAACCATTGAGCACACCAATCTTTAAATCAAGGTCTTTGAACCAATATTGTACCCCCATAGCTTGGCTTATCAAAACAGCCCATATAAATCCATAGAACATGATCCCATCAAATGACAATCTTCATCCAAACAATAAATCAAGGGCCTATCTCCAACTCTACAATTTTATTAACAATTGATAATCTCATAAAAACATAACATAATACATCTAAACAAAGGATCAATCTCATGGCTAGACACCATCAAATTAACTATGAATTTTAGCCATCAAATCAGCCCAAAAATTCAGTCATCAACACAAACTGAAATACCACCATCTAAGCCACCAAAACAGCCAATGATCAACTATTTAACCTACCAAAAACAGAGCAGGACAACCCTCCAAAATCAGCACACAATTCAGTCCAATATCATCTCAAAACAGCCATTCAATCAACTCATAAAACAGCCCATCCAAACACAATTAAACTCCCAAAATCAGCACAACAAGCTCACATGCAAACACTCATTCGGTCACTACAAAATCAGCATATAACTTCTCACAAAATGGGTCACTCGGCCATGCATGAAAAATCCCCCAACAATAATCCAAATTAACCCAATTGATCTCCAATTCAACATGCATGGCCATCAAACCAACAACACGGCAAAAGCCCCAAAATTTTAACATGAACCCTAGATTTCGGACCCAAGAGAAATCATACCAATTTATATGGTTTTTGTGCTTTATAATCAATGGGTAACACGAAAATATAGAGAAAAGGGGTATAGATTTTACCACAAAAGACCCATGGCCAAAACCCATCTTTTTCTTCTTCTTCTTCTTCGGCCATCACTCTCAATTTCTGCATCTCTCACTCTCACGGTCTGCTCTCTCTCTTGATCTGCTGGTCTGCTGCGTGGAGAAACCAAAGAAGAGAAGAGACGGAGAAGAGAGGAAAGAAAGAAGAGAAAAAGAAGAAGGAAGTGGGGCTGCTGCAGAACGTGCGTGCGTGACAGGAGCAGGGAACCGAAGAGAAAAGGAAAAAGAAAGAAAGGGGTGGGGCAGTGTACGTGTGCGTGAGGGAGGAGCAGGGAAGAAAAGAGGAGAAGAAAGAAAAGGAAAGGGAAAAGAAAAGAAAAGGAAAAGAAGGAAGAGGGGTGGGCTGCACGTGAGTGACTTATGACTCAGCCACTATCATTTTTCTGATGCCTAGGCTGCCCAACACAAGGCAGCACATGCACTACTCCTTTTTACAAAAGACTCATATCTTCCCTAAATTATATTATGACCCTTATTTGGTTTAAATTATATTATTTGATAATTAATATTTTACCCCATACTTAATTTAACTACCATTTACCATTACAATTAATTATTTACCACATTAGGATTCATATTATTATTTTATTATTCTAATCTCATTAACATTAGCTTAATATATTTTTATTCCAATTCTCTTAATATAGTTATTAAATAATATTGTTATATATTATTACCACACCACTATTATTATTAACTAATATTATTTATATTGTATTAATTCGAATTGCTCTAGGGATTATAATCAATAAATTACTTAATTATTTCCTGGGCGTTACAATGGCCTTGTTCCTCCCAGGGGAAAAATTTCTTTTCTTCTGTTTGACTGGCTTCGCAGCGGGGTCCATGTTCAACCGGTGAGAAATTATGGCCGAGTCAATGCCTGGCATGTCTTCGTGCGACCATGCAAACACGTCGACGTTCTTTAAAAATTCCGAAAGTTCGGTCTTCAACCATTCCGGTAACTTTGACCCAATCTTCACGGTGCGGTCTGGACCTCCAATGGCCACTTCTACAAGGTCCTCGTTCGGCTCTGCTCTCTGGATTGCGCCTTCCTCTTTTATCCTATAATACACGGGAAGAGTTTCTCTGGCTTGAGGCTCTTTGAGAGTTAGATTGTAGCACTGACGAGCCTCCTTCTGGTTTCCCCTAACCACCCCCACACCGTGGTTGGTAGGGAACTTCATTTTCAAATGATAGGTGGACGTGACAGCCATTAATTTATTCAGGGTCGGCCTTCCGATAATAGCGTTATAGGCTGATGGTCTGTCAACGACCAGGAAGTCTGTCATCACAGTTTTCTCCCTAGGGGCTGTACCCACTGTAAGTGGGAGGGAGATTGTCCCTACTGGAAGAACTTTCTCCCCTGTGAAGCCCACTAGGGGAGTGGGAGCTGGAACTACTCTCTTTTGCTCAATTTCCATCTTCTTGAAGGCGGGGAGGAATAGTGATATGAACCCGCAGGAATAGAAATCCGTTGAACCCACAATCAATTTGAAAACTCACCCAAGAAAGCCAAACTCAAGTCTATGAATGGAGAATTTAGACCCGTTGAAAACACGTTTCAAGAACCTAGATTATATTAAAATCTAGACCCGTTGAAATCCCGTTTCAAGAACCCAAATTACGAGGAAGAACACCACACAAGGTTGCGATTTACCTTTGATAAGGTTAAAAGTTCAATCAAGAAACAAAGAGAGTAAACTCAACTCACAATTAAATTCAAAATAATGTCTATCATCTTTAGTGGTGGCTATAAGATGTTTAAACTCCCTACAAAATAACCCTAGGCCAAAAATAAGGCCTCTTCCCAAAATACCCTCAAGTGGAACAATTAATGTCTTTTGAAACCCTAATTAATAAACATAAGAAATATATGGCCAACATCCTCAAGCCCATTATTCTAAACTAATAAAATAAAGCCTTAATAACAATAGGCCTATTTTAAGTCAAGTCTTCCACAGCTTGGATCAAGTGGATCAAGACTGTTCTCTTTCTTTCAAGCCCATCTTGAGTGTTGGGCTCTATAGCTTCATCCCAAGTGGATTGCACTAATCCTTGTATTGCTTCCCTGATCTTCTTGGCTCTTGTCTTGTAATTGGCCCATCTGGAATTTGCAAAGGATCTTTAAGAGTAGGCCCACTTGGTTCCCATCATTCCCCTCTCCTCCAAAAGGATTCGACCTCGAATCTTCACCGTGATATTGTTGACCGCCCTACAATCAACGCACATCCTCCACGTCCCATCCTTCTTTGGCACGAGTAGCACCGGTACCGCACATGGGCTCATGCTCTCCCTCACGTACCCCTTGCTCATCAAATCCTCAACTTGCCTCTGAAGCTCCTTGGTCTCCTCCGGATTACTCCTATAGGCTGGTCGGTTTGGAATAGCAGCTCCGGGCACAAAATCAATCTGGTGCTCAATGCCTCTAATGGGTGGCAACTCATTAGGCATCTCCTCTGGGAATACATCCTCAAACTCCTGCAACAAAGAAATAGCCAAACTAGGAAGAGACTGGTTAGTTTCATCAAGATTAAGATAAGACTCTTTATAGACAAGAAAAATCATAGGGCGATCTGTGAAGAAAGCCCTCTTGACCTCACTCTCTCTTGCATAGAAACTCACTTTTGTCTTTCCTTTTCTCTCTGCAGACTCTCTTTCTTTTTTCGCTCGTGACTCCACTCTTTTTTCTTTACTCTCAGCCACCTCTCTACTATCTTTTTCACTCTTTCTTTTTTGCTCATTTTCACTCTCACTCTTTATTTTTTGCTCAATCTCTTTTTCACTCTTGCTTTTTTTATCACTCTCATTTTCACTCTTTCTTTTTTGAGCAACCTCACTTTTTAGTTTCAGTTGATCCTCATAGACCTGGCTTGGAGTTAAAGGAGCAAGCTTGATTGTTTTGCCCTCCTTTACAAAGCTGTACATGTTCTTGAACCCATCATGTGTCACCCTCCTATCATACTGCCACGGCCTCCCCAACAAAATATGGCCAGCATGCATAGGCACAACATCACAAAGTACTTCATCCTGATACTTCCTAATTGAAAAAGTAACTAACACTTGTCTATCTACCCTAACCTCTCCACAATCATTCAACCACTGCAATTTGTATGGTCGAGAGTGTTTTAAGGTAGGTAAATTCAATTTCTCAACCAAAGTAGTGCTAGCCACATTAGTACAACTCCCCCCGTCAATGATCATACTACATACCTTGCTGTTGACGTGGCATCTAGTATGAAAAATGTTCTCTCTTTGTTGCGTTGCATCATCCACCTGAATGTGTGTATTGAGAGCACGCCTGGCAACAAGAGACTCACCGATCACGGCGTATACCACTCCATCATCATCACTATCATCAACCAACTCGGGCACCCCATCACTATCACCTTCACTCTCAGTCATCACCTCCCCATTGTCACGCAAAATCATCGCTCGCCTATTTGGACATTGAGAAGCGATGTGCCCTGAACCCAAACACTTAAAGCATTTAATATCTCTATTTCTTGAAGGTTGAGATTCTACCTTGGGTCTGCTGCTAGGTCCCTCATCTTTGCTCTTAGGTGATGTGGTTTTCCGTCTATTGCTTCAGCTGGATATATCCTATCCACGTTGATTCCAAGTAGATACTAGAACCTGAAATGTACCGGATTCGCTGTCCCTTTCTGTCTTTAAACATGCCTCAATCTCGACCTCCATACCGATTTCGTCCTTCAGTCGTTCTATATCGCTCTCTACATTACATGGTTTGCAATTCACTGACTATTGGCGTATTGATTCCTTCTATGGTATCCCATCACACTAAGAATATTAGCATGGGTGGGCGGGTCACTCGATCCTACCTCACATTGACTCATCGAATGCATTAGTACCATTGTTCTGACAGCATTACTCCTTTGGTAATCCCTCTCACTAGTACTATGAATGCCCGAGCCTCCTGGTGGTTATAAGATGTTGAGAGCTAGTTTGGTAAAGTGTCGTCTTATATGTATGTGCTTAGAGATTAAATTATCCCCTCACTGTGATTCTTTCTACTCTTTCTCCATGTCTCATTCATGGCATTTCATAAAATTCCTCTCGCTGATTGAGTACCATATATTATGATCTACACCATTTTAAGGTAGTCTATTTGAATCAGTTTGAACTTTCATTCACAGCTACGTTCACTTCTCTCTCTCTAGAGTAATGTATTGACAATCAATTTACAACTCTATTTTTCTTCTTCCACTTCTAGGTAGTTCCATGGGTCAGTTTATTACGTGTAAAGTTGGATATTTACATTTTGATTAGCCCCAGTAAGTCTCTATCGAAGCACAATTCCCTGTGACCCTTTAGGATTCTCTCAAATCCTCTTTTCATGATGCCTAACCTCTATGTCTATCCCGACCAATATTTAGTATGTATATGATTTGTATGACGGTGGTCATTCTCTCATCATTAATTATCTAACTTCCATTTCGCTCATTGATGGCATTTAACTTCTACGAATAGCTGCCGTCGTCTCCGTTTTACCACATTTTGTATACTTTCATAAGTTAATCTTGCTTCTTGTTGATTATCCATCTATCCGCTCTCCTATATCCCAGGTCCGTTATAGTGTAATAGCTTAATTGTTTGTTTCCTGCTATGGCTGTTACCAAGAATGGGTTGATTAATCGGTTCTGCAGGGGTTACCCTTCCGGTGAATGAAGCAACCTGGGCGGTGGACATTGTATAGTTCTGCATACAAGATAAATATTTTAGTCTCGTAAAAATAGAAAAGGATCTTTCACACGCTACTTGACGTTGTCTTACCTCAATTTGAACTCCATCTGCGTGTTTTTCATCTAAATATTTTAAAGGCATTGTTACTCTAATGTTTCGATAATAAACTCACACGTCTCTTGGCTTTACTCAGGAGTTTTTCCCCAGCTCAAGTTCTTTAGACTCATTGATACTCATCAAGGACAGAAGCATACTTGGTTAGATCACTAAAATAGGTTCAGAAACGGAACAAGAGTATCACGAAAGATAGAAATGAACAAGATCATTGAATTACTACGAATGTAAGAGTAAATATAACACAAGATACAATTTATAGTATGAAGATGCACAGCCCTTTTGATGTTAAAGTGCTCAAGAATTTTTTTCAGATTTTCTTACTGTTTCTATTTTTTTTTTTTTTTTTTTTTTTGACAATTTTTTTTTTTCGTCTTTTTTTTCTTTGTTCTGTCTTCTTTTTTTTTTTTCACTATATGACACAATAAAGGAAAATTGCAATTAACAAAGCTAACAAAAATCAAAAACCTAGAAGAATAAGTGATACGGCAGCCACAAAACCTTAGAAGATAATGAATTTTCGTAGCACCTTTTTTTTTCTTTTTTTTGTACCCTAGAACATATGAGAATAGGATCAAATCAGACAAAAAAAAAAGATAGCTAAAATCAGACTTGATGAAACTGAGCTCTGATACCAATGAACTGACGTAGGAATAGAATCTTGACCCACAATCAATTTGAAAACTCACCAAGAAAGCCAAACTCAAGTCTATGATGAGAATTTAGACCCGTTGAAAACACGTTTCAAGAACCTAGATTAATTAAAACTAAGACCGTTGAAATCCCGTTTCAAGAACCCACAATTACGAGGAAGACGACACAAAGGTTGCGATTTACCTTTGATAGGTTCAAAAGTTATCAGAACAAGAAGGAGTAACTCAACTCACAATTAAAATTCAAAATAATGTCTATCTTTAGTGGTGGCTATAAAGATGTTAAATACTCCCTACAAAAATAACCCTAGCGCAAAAGGCCTCTTTCCCAAATACCCTCAAGTGGAAAATTAAGTTCTTTTGAAACCTATTATAAAACAATAAATATAGGCAACATCCTCAAGCCCATTTATTCTAAACTAATAAAATAAAGCCTTTAATAACAATAGGCCCTATTTTTAAGTCAAGTCTTCCACAGCTTGGATCAAGTGGATCAAGACTGGTTCTCTTTCTTTCAAGCCCATCTTGAGTGTTGGGCTCTTACTAGCTTCATCCCAAGTGGATTGCACTAATCCTTGCATTGCTTCCCTGATCTTCTTAGCTCTTGGTCTTGTAATTGGCCCATCTGGAATTTGCAAAGGATCTTTAAGAGTAGGTCCACCTTGGTTCCCATCAAATAGGATGTCAGCCGAACTTCCATTGTCAACCAAGACGCGATGGATGTTAAAGTTCCCTATCAACAGGGTGACTACTAATGCATCATTGTGGGGGTAGAAAACCCCTTCTTCGTCTTCCGACGAGAATGAGACGGCCTCGTGCTCTAACCGGCGAGCCTTCGAGGGCCGTTCGAGGGAGAGTATTTCTTCAGAGGGCAACCTTCTTGCATAAGCCCGTCTTCTTGAGCTGGAAGAACCGCCAGCTACCAAACCGCCGGCGATGGTGTGAATCTCGCCGATGGGGTCCCGGTTTTTCTCGGACCCTGCTCGCCGACGGACATTGCGATCGTTGTATCGGCCCGTTTCGTTGTCCGCATGGCGATGTCTCACTTCGCTGCTGGCCCTGTGCTCGTCTGCATGCCTTCGATGCTTGGTGGGGGTAGTTGGTCGGCGGCGGTCGCGACGTGAGCGGTCCTCATCATGAAGGGGCCGTTCCACATACGGCTTGTCATACTTGGTGGGTTTGTTAGCTGCTACGAACCGAGCCAGCTTTCCTCCTCTGATCATCCTTTCTATTTCCCACCGGAGGGATACGCAATCCTCTGTCTCGTGGCCGTGATCTTGGTGGTAATCACAGTACCTACACGTGTCGTGTTTTTCTGGAGGGGCCTGCATCTTCTCCGGCCGCTTTAAGTCTGGGCTGTTCTTAATCAGCGTGTATATCTCCCCTACAGTCGTATTTAGCAGGGTAAAATTATAATCCCGCTCAGCTATGGGCTTTTTCTTCTCGGGTAGCTTCTCACCCTTCTTCGAGCTTTTTCCACGGCTGGAGGCCCCTTCTCCTCTGCTGAACTCCTTCTTTTTAACCTGCTCCTTGGGCTTTGCATCTCTTTCAGTGTACATCCTTATCATTTCTTCCTGGTTGATGAATTCCTCAGCTTTATCCATGAACTCCCATAGGGTCGTTAGAGTCTTTTTAGCCAATTCTAGGACGAAAGGTCCTTTGTGCCAGAGTCCGTTTATAGCGGCAGTCAAAACTACACTTTCGGACATATCTTCTGCCTCCACTCTCTCCTTATTGAACCTTTGGAGGTAGTCTTTGAGGGGTTCGTTCTCCCCCTGCTTTAGCGCTAGCATATACTGCAACGTATTCTTGCGCCTTTTCGACGCTAGAAACTGTGTGAGGAAGGTTTTTTCAGGTCCTCGAAACTATCGATGGAACTAGCTGGTAATCCCACGAACCACTCTTGGGCACTACCCTCAAGTGAGGGGGAATGCCGCGGTAGGCTATTTCGTCAGTCATCGCATGCAAGTTATGTGGGCTTATAAGACTTCAAAATGGACGACGGGTACCGTCCCGCTCGTAAAGGTTTGAGGAGGGACCTTGACCGTGCAGGAACTGGATGACTCATTATGCACAGTGTAAAAACTGAACGAGCCCGTTGGATAATCGAATCGACCGCAGATTGCTTTCTTCCCATATCGAGAAGTGTTGTGTCGTACTTTGCTTCCAAGCCCCTAATTAGGGTGTGCACATCCTCATGCGGGGGTGGAGGATTAACCTGGAAGCGCCCCGGCTCAAGGTTGTGATGGTCCTCCCTTTCAATGTCTAGGCGGCGTCCGACACCATCTCCGGTGCGACACTCATTTTGCTGACGGCGGCGATGCTGTCCGCCACTTATCCGGCCTTCATTCGATCCTTGGGGCGGGCGTTGGTCGCTCGCTTGCGCATGCTGGTTTTCTCCCCCGATCCGACGACTTCCATCATGGCGGCCTTCACCTCGCAAGTCTTCAACACGTACATATTCTTCTTCATCGGCGCTGGACTCATCGGAGTCCTCTTCAGAGAATGCTCGTCCCTCTACATGCACTCTGCCATGTGGGCTAGGGCAGAGCTGGCGAACGAGGGATGCATTCATGCGTTTAAGAGCTTCTATCTCCTCGGTCATCTGTTGCATTTTGGCTTCCGGGGTCAAGGAAGTGGCTCCCGCTGCTGGAGACTGGAAGGCGGCGGATTTCCCTTTGTCCAAGTGAGGAGTTTCCGGAACAAATGCGCGGTTGCCTGTTCGTTCCCCGTGCTGGCTTGGGGAAGCTTGTGAAGTTTCTTCAATACCCATCACAGTCGGGTTGGTTTCATAGTAAGAACAAAAGCGTTCCCACAGACGGTGCCAAACTGTTAGGACAGTTTCCAACTCCGGTTGTACAGTAACCTGAGAGCAGAGAAAAGGTTAGACACAAGAGCTTGCCGGGGGCTACCGGCGGGGGATAGCTCCGATGCCTAAGTCAGTATATCTCGGAATATCTTATCAGAGGGAACTTGGAAGTATTTTTAGGTTTTTTGTGTTACGTACCTTGCACCGAACCTAGACCCGCTTCTTATATAGTGGTGGATTCCCCGAGGCTCATAAATGAACTTCCGCTGTGGGGCCCTCAGTTCCTTATTGTCTTCTATGCCCATAAGGTCTATTAATGACGCTTCCACGTGTCACACGAAGGCAGGTCCACGTCCTTCTATCCCTTTCCGCCTGTCACATCAATCATATCGTGTGGGGCAGGTATGCCTCGAAAACACGCGGGAACAGCAATCAAGGTCGGCTATCATAAATGTTAGCCATAAATGAGGCTTGTCCTTTCTTCATCAAGAATCATTACGTCCTTCATGTGGGAGCCGAACCTTGGATGCCGAAGTGAAGGTCGGAGCGTTAACCGACCTTATCAACGGGTTCGGCAAACATTTGAGTGCAGGTTCCGTTTCCTTGTTGATGGGCCGTTTCCAAGAGGAGGGGACATGGGCCGCCATGATCGTGCAGGCCCAATCCCCAACACTACTTAATTTACAATAACAGCTACATTGGGTTTATAAAATATCTTTCAATAAAACATGGCGTAGCTGATGAAGTAATGTGACGCCCAAGGAATTCTAATCTCTTAAACATATTATTAAACTAAATGATGTATGTTGAGGAAACATTATCATTTAGCTATGGTAATGGTTTTAGAGGCATTCATGAAGTTTAAGAGATTTTTGATTTAAAACCCTTTAAAACTCTCTTTAGAAAATGATCGTTTTCTAAAATGACCAATCTTGTAAGTATCAAAAACTGGGTCAAACGAACTCAGTTTTACTCAAACTGAAGCTTGTTATGCTTGTATCGAAACCCTCTACGATATAGTAGATTTTCGAAAAAAAAAAGTCAATCCGTTGACCTTTTAGGCATAAAGATGACTATTTATCGCTTACGTGGCACTTTTGACCTGGGCCTTATTTCTAAAAATGGAATTTCACCATTTTGATTTTATATCATAAATGGACTCTATTTTGTATATAAACGGTTTTTACTTCGGTTTGGTGAAATCGGAATTCAATTCCGAGACAGTTGACTTTTTGGCCTAAACCCGGGCCTTAAAACCTCCAACTGTCAAATTTAGTTTACAACTACTAATTTACTAGGTAGGGCCAGCTATTCACTGATTTGGGAGCTTAGGGTGATGGCACATGGCAATGGGATGAGCTGCTGGAAAGGAAGCACTCAATGGGCCAAAAAGTCTAAAAGTGGTTTGACAAGAGTGTACTTTTGGTGACTTATTTGGCAAGATAGCTTAACTACCTTGTCCATACACATGGTGGACGTTTTTTTTTACCTATTGGGCCCTAGATGAGTCTATAAAAGGATGGAGAATCCTCAGGAATTAGACCATTCAGTTCCTTTGAGTTCAACCAGAAAATTCTCTCATTCATCTCACACACACACTCTCACGGCACCTAGGGGGTTTTGGAGGAGTTCTTCTCCAAACTGTCCAGAAATCATACCATACCTTCCTTTGAGTGTCCAGCAGATAACCCAACCTTTAGAAGCAGTTTTGGCGTCCATTTGAGGTATGAAAGCTTCATCCTCCTCAACTAGCTTCAAAACCGGCTCAATAGAGGGGTGTTGGGGATTTTTGTGGTTTTTTCACAACCTGCTTGCACGGGCTGTGTATGATCACTTAGGAGGGTTCTAAAACTATTTTGTATCATGTTTCCATTGATCTTTGGGCTTTGAAAACATGAGAAAACACCAAGAACTCATCCTACACCCTTTCGGCCTCTATAGAGTATTTTTCTGTGATTTTTTATGCTAATTGGTTTTGATGGCTTCCTTTGCTTTTATTTGATGTATATAATATATATTTGATGTATATTTATCATTGGTTTGATTCAAGGATCCTATATGCTCAAAAACTAAAAGTGGAAGCAAGTGGTGCTTGTTTTAAAGGAAAATGGAAAAGGTTTTAAGGAACTCATAAAATCAACCTATATATTGTTTGTTAGTTGTCATTTTTATCTTATTATTGACTCTCAACTTCATGTCTAAATACTATGGTGGCCTTGCCCTTCGGTGTATAGACATGAGGTTTTATAGATCATTTTTATCTTATTATTAACTCTCAACTTCATGTCTAAATGTTATGGTGGCTTTGCCGTTCGGTGTATAGACATGAGGTTTATTATGATATGGCTATTTTAATCTTATAGTGGATAACACTCAATCTCATGTCTAAACGTTATGGTGGCCGTGCCCTTCAACGGTATAAGTATGAAGTTGAGTGAAAATTGGCTATAAGAGATTCTTACAATACTATACATATAACTCATAATAAGCCCTTACTAATAGTGGGGACGTTTATGCAGTAGTATCTCTTGTTTGTTTAAATACTCATCTCGAATTACGCTCTTACTTCGGTGGGGTATTCGAGTGCAATATTGGATGATTCTAGCTTACTTGTCAACGGGATCCTTATGGCATGTCCTCACTTATGTGGGACTTCATAAGTTAAATGCTTTGATTAAATTTATGGACAATATGTGAGAATACTCACAAATATGACTTGTATATATATATATATATATGAGTATATGTATGGATAAAATCAAGTAATGAAAATGAAGTGATGGATAATAATCATAAAGGCTAAGAGCAAGGATCCTAAAGACTGACCAATTATTATTGATTGGTCACTGATAAATGTTATTTGTGTATCCATATTGCTAGGCAGTGGTGGATTACTATTATTCATCGGGAAAAAGTGTAAGTATGGAAGTACTTAGTGGGGCTGACGCTATTTTCTTTTATATTCAATTATTGTTTATTCATTTGCATGTGTTATAAACTGCTCATACAATACATATGCATACTATGTGAAATGGTAATGATGTGACATTAAGCTGGTCATGTGGCAGGGGAGATGGCTGATCCAGTGGACAGGAGCCTTGTCCCTAAACCAGGTAATAAGAACAGAGACTAGAATGTCAGTTCTAGTGCAAACCAACAATCTGCTAAGTGGGGGAGGTGTAACAGTGCGTTAATCAGGGGTTGGCCCATTATGAGTGGAGTGTAATTTCATGC
>FXXK01002112.1:0-26772 GCA_900184695.1 Betula pendula
CACGGATACAACAAATGGCCCTCACAAATGCGAGGATCAGCATAAATGGGAAGTAATGGTAATTCCAAACAAACCAACAAATATACCCATGAAGACAATAAAAAACCCAAGCAACTCTATGCTAAAAAGGAACATAGTTGAGTACGCCAAACCGGACTGAACACAAGTGTCTCATATTCTTTCCAGCAGAAGTTCTTTTAGATACCTAAAATGCAAACATTCAGTTTTTGCTTTCTTTTCTTAAGCCTTCGGGACATTTATGGAAACCCATTGAGGTCATGCTCTTCGAAAGAACACCTCGCTGACTTAACCTAAAAACCTCGGCTCCACGGCCGAGGATCTCTGGCCGCTTGCTTACCTCGTAGGAGTAGATGATGAACAGCTGAATAGCCGTGCTCCATTGGGCCTCCTCGTGTGCAGCTCAGCCATCAGCCTTATCAGTTAAGATGACCCAAAACTACAGCAACATTTGGCGCCGTTTGTGGAACACTTGGTTCTCCGGCTAATTTTTTTTTCATTAAAACTCATTTAATAATTATTTTACGAGACCTAAAAATTCTCGGTGTTACAAAAGGATCTGATGTTAGGTTTAGAAATTAGCCTTATTCAGTGTTCAAAACCATACTTATTTTCCTTTAATTTTCCCAATGTGTTTGGTGTAAAAGGGAAGTTTTTAGAGGTTTTGTGTAGTTTCGTCAAATAGCTATCAAAGATCATCATGACGTTATTAATTTGGAGAACAAAAGCTCTCGACTTGATTAATAGATCGCCACAGAAAGCCATCATGACATTAAAAGAGTTCATCTTGTCTACTTCAAAAAGCCGTCAGAAGCCCTATCATGATGTAGTTCAAAATGTCTCAAACTATGCTCATTAGATTGTTGGAACTAGTGTCCAAAACTCCAATTGATCATAGTATTATACTTGTTGTATGATATTGATTGATTATTTACTGATTAATTATAGAACATTGGGCATATCCATTAAGGTTTTACATAGGCTATATGTGTTTTGAATATCAGCTAATTATGTATATAAAGCGTCTTTAGGTTCATTGATTTTACTATGGTGTGAGTAAAGTATTTTTAGCATACAAGAAAGTTATAGTCAAAGGATCCTTATAATCTATAAAGTGTTTAGGTTCGTAATCATAAGGTAAACCTGGGCATTCTACCCTAAACTATATCATGGTCACTTTCGTTAATCTGTTTGATCTAGTGAATTGGGAATAGACTTCAGGTTGACATTATGTGTAATAGCAAGGTGAGATATATATACAGGGCTATACTGAACAGGACCACATGAGTATTACTCTTTCTAATAACTATTAGAAAGAATAATGTACATGCATGCAACTTATAACTTTACTCTTAATCTTGAGAAGTTAATGAACCAATGTCTGAGTTAATATCACTTTGATGTATTGTAGAGTGAAGACCAATTTTTTTGGTCAGCATCTCTATACATCAGGTGATTGACATGAAGCATTTGTGGGAAGATCTCTCTTTAAGAAGGAATCAAATCATTTGTGGGTAAAAAATAGTAAGGAACATTCTCATTGTTTTAGGATTAATAAGAATGTTTATTTGTATCTCGCCTGAGTGGGTTTTAGTGGATTTCTTGAAACAGATGTACAAGGGTGGGAGGAATCTCACAAGTTACAATGGAGATAAAATTAAAGTTCGATCTGGTGACTTGGAAAAGATGTAGTGAACAAAGTGCAGTTAATCATCTTTGTTTACTTGGAGTAAGTCATGAAGGGGTATTTATGTTTAATAAGTATGTCACGAAAGATTAATTGAATATTATCAAAATATGATATAGAGTGCAATTCTATTTGTTTAGTGGAATTATCTGTTGATTTTAGTCAGGTGTAAAGAGTCTTGAGTGACAAGATTTCACAAGGGCTTTAATAGCTAATTCTATTTTTTTGAGGTCCTTCTTGGGCTGATGTAAATTGACTAAGGTAAATATGTTTCTCGTTATTTTATTAAGGATTTATTTATTTAGTTTTTTTTTAAAAAATAAAATTGGCTTTGAATTTTATTCAAGCTTTTTTTATTTTTATTAAAAACATTGGCTAAGAGAATTTATTTTTAAGAGCCTTGTATGAAGAGGTTTGGGCCAAATGAATTAATTTTTAGGTTTGGTCCAAAGGGAAAGGAGGCATTGGGTCAAAGAGTGAAACAAGGGGTCCAAGCTAAGTCCAATGGAGATAAGGGCTAGGGTTAAAACCCTGCCCATAGTTGACCAATGGGGGAGAGAATTTTCCCCATGGCGATAGCTACAAGTCGGCCAAGGGGGGAGAATTTTCCCCCCAAGGCTGACGGCCACTAGAGGGAAATCCTCTAGTGGCTTGTAATCCATTTTTCTTGGGATTTATTTATTCTATTTCTAATTCATATCATAATTAGATTCTAGAATTTTCTCACTCCTCTTCAAGTAAACCTAATCTATAATAAAGGATCATAAGAAGTAGAGACAAACAAGAGACCCAATACAAAGCATTCACCTTCAAAAAGAGTTGACAGCTACAATATAGTAGAGGGTGTAGGAAAAATATTCAAGAGTTTTTACTCTTGTACTTCTAGTTATGAGTCCATACTCACAGTCATATTCAGCCATCAAGAAGAAGATTTGAAGATTGAAGAACTTTGTTCTTTGTATTCTTCGAAGCTCCTTCAAGTCCTTAGTGATTTTAGATCTTTAAGATCTAAAAGTTCGTGGTGTTCTTGGCATTGTTCTTCAACCTTTATAGATCATCAACAACAAGCATGAAGAATGATTCAAAGCCTCATGCAAATATTTATAAATGTCTAAAGGAGGCCTACACGATTTGTAAGTAACTACAAACTTGATAATCACTGTATACACAGAATTAAGTCATTAGAACGTGATTTAACCCGTAGCAAATTGTCCATAGGATATCCAAATTAATTAACTAGTAATTGACTGAATCCCCCACTTAAGCATTTATCAGAGTAAACGGCAGAATAGTTGATCTAAGTGAATAAGAAATAAACAATTCTATCATCAATAAATAAGGGTGCAAAGTATATTGACTACTGTCTCAATACCATAATCCCGGTGAGACTCTAAAGCGGTCAAATTCCTAAGGGTTTGTAAAGTACCGGAGTATTTTATGAAGAAGGAAGTAACTGAGTAAGTCGACTGACTTAGTAAGCAATTATTTAAAAAGGGAGATGTACAGCTAATGTAAAAGAAAGGTTGTAATTAATCATGATATTTTTACAAAAAGCGTGCTCAACCCCTGTTATTATGCCTTGACAAAAAATGGCATTTTGGTTTTTAGAGTGGCACAATCCCGGTGACTAAGCATCTAAATTTTAATGCATGAAACATGCTACACATATAATATAAATTACTCATAGGTTAATGATATGGTATACCCGAGACATTACCCCCTCTCAGTAGGGTTTACATATCTCAAAGGACTTTTGTTACAATTTCGGTACCCTAAACATTACATAAACATACCGTCTTACACTAGTAGTCTGACCGACTCCGACCTTGGGTGGCCCACACTGACTAATAAAGCCATAACAGTGACTCTACTCGAAGAATGGTGCACATACCAGTGTACTATGACACAAACTTTTAACCATTGGATCTAAGACCTTCATCATAAAAAAAATACATTTGACCATAGAATCAACTTGTAATAATAGTAAGCTCATGGATGTTCTACTGCACATACCGGTGTACCATGACATACTATGCAAATATTGTTCATTTATTCTAAAAAAATAAGGGTGTTTATATAAGCAAATAATATTATGTCATAAAAAGTTGTAAACTTGGTCATGAAGAAGAACGTGCTCAATCATCTGACATATCGCACTTCTAACATTAATAGTTTCATACTCAGTTATTTATTTACCTCGATTGCTGATAGTCGCGCGAGCGCTACACGATTTTACATTTATAATTAACCGCTCGCGTTAGATCACACCTTTGCAGGATAGTTCTAAAAAGAGGGTATCGATCCGCAGAGACTGTGATGATCGTTCGTCGAGCCTTCGAGGTGTTCTCCGGCTCAACTCGTGAAACAAAAGGGTTTTGTTTTAAAACTAAAAGACATAAACATAAATGACTTTAAAGATAAATGACATAAACTTTAAATGACATAATTGAAATGACATAAATGTAAATGACATTAAGTGTAAAAGACATAATGTAAACGACATGTAAAGTAAAGATAAAGATAGAATGCAGATTGTATCTAACTTCGGATCTTTAACAAAGGCATAATATGAGCGTGTAAAGGTTGTCAATCCTTACAACGATCTCATCAAGAATTTACTATCAAGAGAAAATGATAAAGCATCATAGCTCGCACTAGTCACTCACCTAAATGACATAAATTTAAATGACAGAAATCTAAACCTACATGTGAGATAACTCGTGTTCCCTAGCATGCGATATAAGTCCTCTTAATAGCCTACCCAATTATCATGAAATAAGCATAAAGCATTATAGGTTTCACCCCTCTTTCCACCTATTCTAAGTTAAACTAACATAGATTGAGTTGTGGTCCCTAGCATGCCCTATCAAACTCACATAACATTAAGTCAAAAAGCATCATTGCATAGCATGGTAATCATTCAAGACTCAAACAATTCTTCATAGACAAAGAACAATTTTCTATCTCAAATGGTATTTCCTTAAGAACAAATCCTTAAGCAAATACAATCATTATACCATTTATGCAAAATCCATACCTAAATACAATCTACCTCAAACCATAACCCCAAGAAAATATTACATCAAACCTAAATAGGAATCATTCCTCAAAGAAATGGATTTCTTCAATGGATTTGAAGAAATCCATCTCCTAAGGAGCATGGGAGTTATGGGTTGAGTTCTACCATATTTACACTATCAAAATAAAGCAAAAGAACTAAAAATCACACTGAACAAGGCTCAAAACAGGTTCTGGCCGAGCTCCTTTCCTCTTTGGATGAAAATTACATATATAAGCAAAGGAAGCCTTGATCTTTTTTAAGGAAAGATCAAGCTAAAGATCTCATGTTCCAGGTGTTGTGGAGTCCTCTGGGGGAAGAATTCGGCGCCCACCATAGCTGGCAAGCCGCAATTGTTGATAACTTTTCTGGGTTTTAAGATATTTGCTGATATTTGCGTTTCCAGAAAGTTCTGGAACTTCACACACATTTTTGACCCCCAAGACGTCCGAATCTGATCTTTCACATAAAATAGCTTTTGTGCGTCTGGAAGTCTTCTTTCCAACGCCCCTGACCTTGCCTCAATCTGAGTTTTGTACTGGGAGATATGGCCAAAACAGTACGCGAAGGTCAGTTGCGAAACTGATCTGGAAGCTTCTGGAAGCGACTACGATCGATCCCAGCTTTTTGCGATTGATCCCAAGCCTGGGATCGATCCCAGCTTTCTTGCGATCGATCCCAGCTTCCTGTAGATCGATCCAAGGTCATTTTTGAGCTCTTTCAACTTCCCTTAATGCATTTTGAGCCTAATTTTGATGATTTTGCATGTGTTTCCATTAGGCCCTACAAAATAAGATAAAACACTAAAACACACTAAAATATTAGAAAACAATATAAACTAAGGTATAACACATGCGAGTTAAGGGGCTTGAATGTATAACATTCAACACTTATCAATTGCTCATTCGATGCCTCAGACATCTCGTACTCCCGTTTACTACGAAAATAACTCAACAATACACTAAGAACGCTATCATCCATTGTTCGTGGAGTATGTGTGTTTTTTGTCTTAAAAATCCTAATTTAGACATTTCTGGTCACCATCGAACGTTTGTTCTTGAGGATCAAATGTTCGATTAAGAACAATGAAACATTTGATTGAGGGCCAAAATGCTTAAATGTTCCAAAAATTCCTACCAAACCTAACTACGACTATATCTAGATTGAAAGCAATGTCTAGTAGTAACATAATAAACGTGTCTTTTAGGAAATAAAACATAAAAATCTTTCATTTATCAAAACTCTTTGGAAGCTTAACACAAAAGGGTCTTTAAATCTTCGTGGGATATTTTGAAAACAAAACATAACTATAACTTACATAAATTAATGAAATACAACAGAGGTAGAATTATGGATTCGAAGTTTACCTTTTGAGATGATAGTCTTCTTTAAAGAGAGAGTTTCCACTTCCAAATCCTCCCTTTCCACTTAGAATGGTGGTTCTGGAAGTTTTAGGGCGAAAGTGGTGGGTTCTACTGAAGGGTATAGTATATTTTATAGGGGAATGGAGCAAGTTACTGGTCTCCTACAAAAAATCCATTTTGGGACATAATCAAACGTTTGATGTACTATTATCCAGCGGTTCTAGGATTTCTCATCGAACGTTTGAAAAAAGCATCGAACGTTTGATGTACTATACTGATACCTATTTTGTGCACGCGCAAGCTTGCAGAGAATGTGACTGTACTATTCATCGAATGTTTGATGATTATCTTTTTCTGAAAAATATCATTTTAATGCTTTATAAAAAGAGTAGGTATTTTTAATAAAAAATCTTTTATCAAATAATTTTGGAAAATTCTTTTAAATATTTTGGGGCATTATAGATTGTGGCGTTCCACATCACCTGGGAATGAAAATAGAGATGTGCTTATATGTACACTCACACCCTTCTTGACACAACGCGTTTTAAAGCCATGATGGTCATGAACCTATCAGATCAGAACTTTGTAGTTAAGCGTGCTTATATAAGAGTAGTACCAGGATGGGTGACCTCCTAAGAAGTCTAGTTCGGGAGAGCCAAAAGTGGACAATATTGTGTCGGTGGGGTGGGGCGGGGCAGGGCGGGCTGTTACACTCTGATTCATCAAACATGGCGACACCTAGGGGAATACCTGTCACAACTATGATAATGTATAGCACCATCTGAAATTTTTTTAGGGGAAATGGGTGAGTTTGACAACTCAAATAAGCAAAGACAAAAACATCAGTGGCAATACAATAAAGATTTTGTTTATAAGAAATTCAAATCATGTAATGAATATTTTGAAATGCAACAATAATCCTTACAACAAAACACATAAGTGAAAATTAAATCATAAAGTAAAAAAGTACAGTTTAATCATGCTTGCTGAAAAATGTTTCGAACTTCCTTTACTATATACCTTTTACCCCCTTAGGCCAATTCCGCTTTTAAACCATGAGCGGAGTATGTTAGCTTGTCCTAAAGGAACACTATAGACTCATCTTGTGGCTGTAGGAGAGCTGGGCCTACGGTGGAGATCTTTTTTGATTGGACCCCATGATCGAGCAAAAGACTGTCATCATGGGTGTACACTCAGAAGAAAGCCATCAGGCTAATAGCTCATACCTTCGCGTATCCGTCCTTTGGTGCGGTTTGCCATGATATAAGAGAACTATATGTGTCAAATAATTTGGTACCGGTCTTAGACATGTGATTATGGCTTCGGGGGTTGAATTTGTAAGTATAGTTCACATGCAAACGTTTGCCACTATAGCATGTGCAAATTCATGAGGGAAGTAGCATTTATATAATGAAAATTCTCATGGCATTTGTTTAAAGAAATCGTAACATGATGGCTAAAATAGAACATGATATAAATATGAGAGGAGGTATGCATAACTTTAAACATGAATGTAATTAATTCATAAAATTTCCCGACCTTTTAACAAGTTTAATATAAAAATTGTATCGGGGATTTTTTTTTTGGGGGAGGGGGGGAAGGGGTGTGTTTACTTACTTAAGTTTTTCGGTGCCTTTTTGAAGTTAACCTAAATTTAATCACAAAGACATTTTCAGAAAATATTCAGATTTTTAAAGAAAAGAGTCATGCTGTCCATTTAGAAAAATTAGCAAAAAGTGTACCTAATGATCCTATAATTTATAACTTAGACATGAAATTTTTAAAGAGGGAGTAATATCCCTTGAACTCACGTCTAGTGACTTCCAAAGTCTTGTAGTCTTGTGTTAGTAAATGAATAAAGGCTTATACAAAAGAAGAATTAATAAAAACTAATGCAACCTTTGTTTTGGGTTTAACTAGTGCATTTTTTTTTTTGACAAAAATAAGTGCCGAATGTTTCCATTATCTTATGAAAATATAAACGTTTTCAAGTCTAAGAGTCAACATTATTTATCTCTTTTACTCATCATCTTTTTCTGCAAGTTTTTTTATCAGTAACGTTTACTATGGACAAAGGTCAACCAAGTGGCCCAACTAACCAATTTTCTCTACAGAAATATATCATGGCAAGTATAATTCATTTCTTAGGAATAAGCTATCAACTAAGCCTATCTATAAACCCATACCAAGAGTGTTTTGCATGTCAAAAGATAAAGAGTTCAACTTGCTGAATTTGTACAAATCTGGTAGGAATAAAAATCAGATTGTTTTATTCACTTTCACATACAATTTACACCAAATGTAGCTATAGCAACCAGCAACCATACATGAAGGAGTAGCTTATCTTGCAACCATACAATAAGAGTCTAACTAGTGTCCAACCCAAATATATAAAAAATTAAAATAAAAAAATAAAAAATAAAAAGATTCAGATTATGCAGAATTTTACAACCTTAAAATATCATGGTAATATAAGATATGATCAATTATAATAACTAGATAGCTTTTAACTATTAGAATATATATTATTATGTTTCCATTCTAGGGTTTGTTCCCTTTTCTTTATTCTACTAAGTTTACTTGTTCACCACTCATAGCCTCTTTATAAATAGAGGCCTCTATAATAGTTCTATAATCAAGTTAATGAGCACAATGTAGCTCTAAGGGTCATTCAAAGTGGTGGACGTAGGTGTCTAACACCGAATCACCCATAATACTTTGTGTCTCATTCTCTCTCTTACTTCCGCTATTATTTCTGTCTTTTATATTTCCGCACTTATTTCAACATGGTATCAGAGCCACCTTCTTGTGGCCTTCAATAAACGTCTTTGATGTTTTTTTAGCGTTTCTGCACGCCGTTAGTTTTAGCCTAAAGTTTATGTCTACTCAGCCACGTGCCTCCACACTCAGCAACTCGCCTCGAACTTCCCACCATTCAATAGATTTGCCGCTGAAGGTTCCAAATCTGCTAAAATCAGCCACAACGATGCTGTCATTGCGCCGCCATTGGATCCTGCCATTGCCTTCACGCGCCATACGCGCCGCCATAGTTACTATTCACGACATTCTTCAGCCCCAGATCAATGGATCTGGGCAATTTTCGGCCTAATATAGTGCTTAACGCGCCCTCACGCACCTCCCAAAGAAATCTAGAGATCTCGGCTTTTTTTTGTACTCTTCATCAATTTCTGAGATGATCTAAGGTGTCTCTAGTGATTTATGGTCGTTTTCGGCGAGTTTTGGTTGTTTTCGGCAAGATTTGATAATTTCTGGTAGGTTTCCAAGGTGTTGTTGGAGAACAAGACCCCTGTTTGGTTCCTAGTATAATCTGCCTCCTATCCGGGATAAGGATATCCCTAATCCCATCCTATTCCTGGAATAGGCTATCCAAGTTTGTTTTTACTTGGGCCGGGTCAACCCAAGCCCAATCGGGTCAGACCAGTTCAGCCCAGCTACATGAGGTTCGGTTCAGTATTTAAGGTCAACCTGACCTGCATTGCCTCTGCCCGGTTCGTTTTTAGGTGGTTTTGTACTGGTTCAATGGATTTTCTTGTCGGTTCACTGATTTTTTGATCGGTTCAATAGTTTTTGTATTCGGTCTGGTTTAGTGCATTTCAGACCGATTCAGTGCATTTCAGAACTGGTTCAGCATGGTTTCTTACCGGTTCAGTGGTTTTTTGACCGGTTCAGGGTGTTTTCTGATCGGTCTCGTGGTTTTCAAATCGGTTCAACATATTTTCGTGCACAGTCAACCGGTTCAAGTGGGTTCCAAAATATTCTCTTCCAGTTCAAACCGGTTTCTGGCACTTTTTGACCTAGTTCAGGGGGTTCAACGTGTTTTCATGCTTCAAAAAAAAAAAAAAAGGAAGAAGAAGAAGAAGTTTGATAATCCCCTTTTGGAAGTTTGGCATGTAGGTTCATATTCGGCCCTATGTTGGTGCAATTTTGTAGCCTTCGGTTCCATTGTGACATGATCCGATTTAACTCGGCTCCATTGCAATTTTATCCAATTCCATTGCGATATGAGTTGGTTGAACTCGGTTCCATTGCGACATGATCCGATTTAATCTGGTTCCATTGCAACATGATCCGGTTCAACTCGGTTCCTCTGTAATTTTATCCAATTTTGTTGTGATCTGCAGTACAATTCATTGGTGAATCTTGGCACAATGTGGTTTGGCCCGTCACGGGATTTGACAGCTAGTTTTCGTTACTCCTTCCATTATTGTCAGTTGGGCTTTGGGTCTTTCAACGGATTGTCTCCATTTTTTGGCCGTGGCACAATGTGGTTTGTCCCCTCATGGGATTTGACAGTCAGTTTCCATTACTCCTTCCATCATTGTTAGTTGCAGCTTTGGGTCTTTTAACAAATTGTCTCCGTTTTTCGGTCGTCACTTTCAACCTTTCCCGCCGGCACTGCTTTGATCCAACTATTGACTTCGGCTGCATTTATATTCCGTTTCTATTTTCAAACTCAAAATTTCAGAATCTTCCACCTTGAGTTTGAGGGGGGATGTTAGAATATATTATATTATTATGTTTCTATTATAGGGTTTATTCCCTGTCCTTAGTCTACTAGGTTTACTTGTTCACCACTCATAGCCTCTCTATAAATTGAGGCTTCTGTAATAGTTCTATAATCAAGTTAATGAACACAATGTAGTCGTAAGGGTCCTTTAGAGTGGTAGACGTAGGTGTCTAATACTGAACCACTCGTAATTCCTTATGTCTCATTCTCTCTCTTACTTCCACTATTATTTCTATCTTTTATATTTCTGCACTTATTTCAACATTAACAAAACAAATGTTATAATTCCATTTATGACAAACATTGCTTTAAGAACATCCTACTAAATATATTGAGCTACATGTTAATTACTAGGATGGGGGAAAATTTTGGTTCTCTTCCTTAAATCACCCAAGCAAAACATGGAAAATATCAATGGGTAAGTTTAAGGGTGTCATAAAGCTTATAGGCATCAAGAAAAGAAGCAATCCAGACACTATGATGTTAAGAACTTATGGGTAACAAGAAAAATAATTCTATTGATAAGTGTTGAATGTTATACATTCAAGCCCTTTAACTCGCATATGTTAAGCTTTAGTTTGTGTTGTAATATAATATTTTGTTGTGTTTTAGTGTTTTGTCTTATTTTTACGTCCTAATGAAAAACACAAGCAAAACTATCAACATTAGGCTTAAAGATACATCAAGAGAAAGTTGAAGGGCTGAAGAGTGGTAATGGATCGAGCGTAGCATTTCTGGATGAATCGCAGCTGGCGATCGAGCGCCACAATCTATGGATCAATCGCAACTGGCGATTGAGTGCCAACTTCTGGAGATCGAGCGCCATCGAAGCTTCCAATCTTGAAAATATCTTTGACAGCAAATAATGGAAATTTAATATCTTTTATCAAAGATTGCGGCTTGGTAGGCGATTGTAGGCGCCGAATTCTCTCTTCATAGGAGTCCCAGCCACTTGACTCAAGATTTTGATCTCCCTTATCATGTAATAATATCTACAAGTCTCTCCCTCTCTATAAAATGGAATTCAGCCAAGACTTACAGGGGAGTTTTGATTTTAGTTTCAAGTGTAATTTTTAGCTTAGTTTAGATTATTTTCTTGCTTTAGCAATAGGTAGAACTCGACCCATAGCTTCAAAACTCTTTAGGAAATGGTTTTCTCCAATCCAATGGAGATTCCCAAATCCAACATGAGTAGTTAACTCTTTTATAGGATTTGATGTAATTCTTTCTAAAGTGCTATGGGTTGATTGTGTTTAGTTAGGATTTTATGTATAATGATTGTATAGCCTAAGAAAGATTGTTCTTCATAATTATATCATTTATGATAAAAATCTTTTTTTTTTTGTCTATGAGAAATTATTTTTTGTCTTAAATAAACTCAATGTTTCCATTTTCTTTGATCGAGGGAACTAGGGCTATGCAATGATGCTTTTTGACATAATTTCATGTGAGTTTGATGTGTTATGCTAGGGACTACGAATCAATCCACAACTTAGGTTAATATAGTGTAAGTGGGAAGATTAGTGCAAACTTATGATGTCTCATGCTTTTTCCTTGAATTATGTATGCTATTAGGAGATCTTATAGTTCATGCTAGGGAACACAAGTTATCTCACATGTAGATGTTAGGTGAGTGATTGGTACGAAACTAAGATGCATTATCATTTTCTCTTGAAAGTGTTTTCATGTTAAAGTCGTCGTATGATTGACATCCATTACTCGCTTGATAAGTGCTGNAATGGAGATTCCCAAATCCAACATGAGTAGTTAACTCTTTTATAGGATTTGATGTAATTCTTTCCAAAGTGCTATGGGTTGATTGTGTTTAGCTAGGATTTTATGTATAATGATTGTATAACCTAAGAGAGATTGTTCTTCATAATTATATCATTTATGTAAAAATCGTTTTTTTTTTTGTCTATGAGAAATTCTTTTTTGTCTTAAATAAACTCAATGTTTCCATTTTCTTTGATTGAGGGAACTAGGGCTATGCAATGATGCTTTTTGACATAATTTCATGTGAGTTTGATGTGTTATGCTAGGGACTACGAATCAATCCATAACTTAGGTTAATATAGTGTAAGTGGGAAGATTAGTGCAAACTTATGATGTCTTATGCTTTTTCCTTGAATTATGTATGCTATTAGGAGATCTTATAGTTCATGCTAGGGAACACAAGTTATCTCACATGTAGATGTTAGGTGAGTGATTGGTACGAAACTAAGATGCATTATCATTTTCTCTTGAAAGTGTTTTCATGTTAAAGTCGTCGTATGATTGACATCCATTACTTGCTTGATAAATGCTGAATATTACACATTCAAACCCCTTAATTCCCATATGTTAATCTCTTAGTTTCATTATAATATGATATTTTGTATTGTTTTTGTGTTTTTCCCTTATTTTGTAGGTTTTGGAAGAAAATCACTCAATTCCATCAAATTCTAGGCTCAGAAGAAATGTTGGAGAAAAGCTGAAGAATTTGGCTCGAGCCATATCCATATTTAGCTCGAGTCATCTTGCGCGCTGAACAGTAAAGTCGACGGAACCCGATTTGGAAAGATCCTAAACCTACTCCAACTCGATTTTGGATTTCCTAGGGTGCACGAAATTGACTAGGGTTGTTCCTAAAATCTATAAATACCTCCCTAAGTCCTCCAAAACAATTATACAAGCTTGAGGAGAAGAATCAAAGGCTTCAAAGAAGGGTTTTTCTTAGTTTTTCTTTCTTTTTAGTTTTTTCTTTGTTATTTTCTTATGGGGATGATTTTCATCTAAATTATGTATAGCTAATACTTTAGTTAGTGCTCGATTGAAGCCCTAATCATGTCTCTTTGAGGTTTCAATTTGTTTTGCTACAATTCATATTTTGATACTTTAACTTGATTATTTTCGGTTTTCTTGAATTCCTCACATGTATGTGTTTGATCATCATATGCTTGTGGTATGGATATGTTATTTAGGTCAATTTGGATGGTCGAGTCCTGGGCTTAATAGAGTAACAAAAGAACCCCATCACAGGTTCTTGGATTAATCAACATGGAAAATCGGACTAGATGCCATGCTCTAGGCTCCATGTGTTTGTCGATCTCCATAGTTTTATGCTATCTTGAAAAACAACTTAGTAGATGTCATGCTAAATCCTTTAAGAAAGAAAAGAGTTAGAGTAGATTCATGCCTAACTCGTTGCTTAGGGAGATCAATAACCTAAGGAGTAGATGCCATGCCCTTAGGTTGGCAAACATTGAGTATCATGATATGGTTGTAGCATTGTGCATATTGTTTACCTTATTTGAGTATGATTAGCGGTGGATATCGAAACCATACCCTTTATTCTTATTATTTCAATTTAATCATTTATTTCGTTCCATTCAACAATATCTTTTTAGGAATTTCTCTTAAGCATAATTTATACAAATCCTCGTGAGAATGATCTCGTGCTTGCATACCATACTATCGTTTTGATCTTGTGCACTTGCGAGTAAAATGTGTATTTATTTGCCTATTTATTTAGGTGGATATTTGTACAAGTATCTTTTTCTGAGTTGAATTGGATAGAATTTTAGAAACTTCATAGCAAAACAATCACTACAATCCTTGCGGATCGATACCCTCATTATAAACCTATTTTGTAAGGGTTTGCTCTATTGCGAGTGGTTATAAATTTAAAGTTGAAACTCGCATATCAATTGTTGGCACCGTTGCTGGGGATTGTTTTTAAACGGTTGTTTATGAAGTTTTTAGGATCACATCTAGTTTGATTATGTAAATATTGTATATTCTGTCCATATAGTTATTTTGGTACATAAAATCGTCTTTGTTAAAAACATTTGTTTCTGTTTCTGTTTCTGCACTTTTCTGTCTTTGCAGAACTATGACAATCAAGTGCCAGAATTTGAGGATCGATCGCCAGCTTGCGATTGAGCGCCCTCTTGTTGAGATCAAGCGCCAGTCTCCAAACCAGTAGCATTGAAGCTATTGTTTCACAGCAGAAACTTGTACCTTCTGAATTTTTTCTTTCATTTTTATTTTTGTTGTGTTCTATATATATTGCTAGCTTGTTGTTAGTTTATGTTTGGTCGCCGCTCTTTATCATTGCCTACTTTTTCGTATGACCTAGACTTAGAACATACTCTTAGATAACAAAGAATCGAAAGGGACTTAAATCTAAAAGCACGAACTATAGAACACATGGGTAAAGAACAACGAACTGTTTTATTGAGGGACCATTATGTTCCCTCCACATATGCACCATCTTCATGCCTTCGGTTGCCAAACATCACAGCAACCCAATTTGAAATTAAGTCTAGCACTATCCAAATGCTTCCATCATTTTATGAACTTAATAATGAGGATCCTTATAAGCACTTAAATGAATTCATTGATATATGTTCAACCCTAAGGTTGCATAATTTTAACGAGGATGCTTTAAGGATGCGCCTCTTTCCGTTTTCCCTTAAGGATAAAGCCAAGCATTGGCTAAACTCCTTAGCACAAGATTCCATTACTTCTTGAGCTCAAATGCAACAAGAGTTTCTAAAGAAGTATTTTACTATAGGGAAAACAAATTAAATACGGAAAGCCATTACTGGCTTTTCACAAATACATGGTGAATCTTTCCATGAGACATGGGAAAGAATGAAGGACATTTTGATAAGTGCTGAATGTTACACATTTAAGCCCTTAACTCGCATGTGTTATACTTTAGTTTGTATTGTTATCTAATATTTTAGTATGTTTTAGTATTTGCCTTATTTTTAGGTCTTAATGAAAATTCAAGACATATCAGGAACATTAAGCTTAAAGATAATTTTGAGAAATTAAAGTGCTGTAGAAGGAGTGACGCTCGAGCACCCATCTCTGGTGCTCGAGCGCCAGCTGCAAGAAGGTCAGCTGAAGCCTGACGCTTGCAAGCCCCGCGCACAGGAATCGAGCACCAGCAGCACATGACGCTCGAGCGCCCAATCCTGGTGCTCGAGCGTCGTCGTAGCTTCCAGAAACTGCAGGATCTTTTAGACAGCTGTTGACGGTGGGGATATTTTTTTCTCCAAAATTGCGGCTTGCCAGCACATTGTAGGCGCCGAATTCACTCCCCAGAGGACTTCACAATACCTGGAACTTCATATCTTTAGCTTGATTTTTCCTTAAGAAAGATCAAGACTTCTTTTGCTGATATATGTGTTTTCTGTTCAAGAGGCAGAGGAGGGACGGTTTTTGAGTTTTGTTCAGAATAGTTTTTAGTTTCTTTTGGTTTGTTTTGCTACTATATAGAGGGTAGAACTCGACCCATAGCTCCAATACTCCTTAGGAAATGGATTTCTTCAAATCCAATGAAGAAATCCAAATCCTTGAGGAAATGAATCCTTTTTAGGGTTTGATGTAATTTTTCCATGGGGTTATGAGTTGAGGTTGATTGTATTTAGGTATGATTTTGTGTAAATGGTATGATGATTGCATATGCAAATGGTTTGTTCTTAAAGATTATACCATTTGAAATGAAAACTTGTTCTTTGTCTATGAGGAATTTGTTTAAGTTTTGAATGATTTCAATGCTTTTGATGTCTTTGCTTGAGAAAGTATAAGCTATGCAATGGTGCTTGTGACATGGTTTTATGTGAGTTTGATAGGGTATGCTAGGGACCACGACTCAATTCACACTTAGAATAACTTAGAATAGGTGGAAAGTTGAGTGAAAACCTATGATAGTTTATGCTTATTTCATGAGATTGTGTAGGCTATTGAGAGAACTTATATCGCATGCTAGGGAACACGAGTTATATCACATGTAGGGTGTTAGGTGAGTGAGTAGTGCAAAACTATGATGCTTTATTATTTTCATGTTGAGATCGTTGTAAGGATTGACAACCTTTACACGCTCATATTATGCCTTTGTTAAAGATCCCAAGTTAGATACAATCTGCATTCTACCTTTATCTTTACATTTATGTCATTTACACTTAACGTCATTTACATATACGTCATTTACAATTATATCATTTAGTTTATGTTATTTATGTTTAAGTCATTTACGTTTATGTCATTTAGATTTAAAAATTAAAAATCTTATTTTCATGAGTTGAGCTAGAGAAAACCTCGAAAGCTTGACAAACCAACCATCACAGTCCCTGCAGACGATACCCTCTTTTAGAGCTATCATACAAGGATATGATCTATCACGAGCGGTTAATTATAAATTTTAAAATCGGTAGCGCTCTGCGACTATCACCTTTTACGAAAGTGTCCACACCATGTTTTCCCAAAGTGGTAGCAAGTACAATGTTTCTATAATTGCTTGACTGAGTCTTATAAACAAATGGCAGATACCTCATGTGAAGGTGCATTCATGTTGAAAAGCGAGGATGATGCGTGGATTCTTTTTGAAAACCTTGGTGAAAATTCTTTACACCATGCATCATCCAGTCGTAGGGCACTTGCTTCTAAAAATCAGAAAAATGAAGATCTTTTTGAAGTAAGCCTTCTTTCAGAGGTAACCTCTATGGTAGATGCTTTATCTCGAAAACTTGACCAAATAATGGCAGCTGGTTTTTCCCCTACACCCGTCACTCACATTTCTACTCCACATGAAGTATGTTCATTTTGCTCCAACCCTTCGCATTAGGCAAAAGATTGTCCTATCGTTGGACAATTTTTTGAAGTTCCACTCGAGCAAGTGAATGCAACCTTCTCCATATTGGGTAATGATCCTTATTCTAATTCATACAATCCGGGATGGAGGAATCATCCTAATTTTTCATGGCGAGCCCAAGCTCCAGGAAATCCAATACCTTCCTCAAGATTGTACAATCAGGCACCTCCGCTGACTCCTAATCAATTTTTCAATCAATCCTCAAATTATCGACCCCCTTAGCATCAGTATCAGTCTCCTCCTCCTCCTTCTAGGAATTCTACCTTTGAGGAGAAAGTATTGACTGCCCTTGGCAATCTTGAGGCAAATACTCAGTTGCTGAATTCTTATTCACAATCGATCGCCAAGCTAGAAGGTCAAGTTGAACAACTAGCAAACGTGCTTAATCAGAGAAAAGATGGGAAATTGCCCTCCCAACCAGTGGCCAACCCTAAGGGACAATACATGGTTGATGAGAATGCTTCCAATAGCACTACCCATGAGCAAGTCCAGGCAGTCACTACATTGAGGAGTGGAAGAGTAGTCGATAATAAGGTTGGAAAGGAAAGCAAGGGAAAGGATGTATCCCTGCAAAATCCAAATTTAACCCCACATAGTCCAACAGAAAAGAAAGAGATTACTCTTGAGACATCTTCTGAGCCTAGAGCTCCATTCCCTGAATGTCTCAAAGAGCCTCTTTGTGCTGAAAAGTAAGGAGAAAAATTTCAAAAGATGATGGAGATTTTTAAACAAGTCCAAATCAACATCCCCATCATCGATGCCATCCTGCAAATCCCATCTTACCCCAAGTTTTTGAAGGATTTATGTACCCAAAAGCGAAAGATGAGGAGTCGTAGTCTAGAGAAAATTCTTTTAACTTAGCAAATCAACTCACTTATTCAACACACTGTACCTACTAAAATCAAGGACCCTAGTACTCCAACCATTTCATGTATTATTGGAGACCACACTATTGAAAAAGCCCTCCTTGACTTAGGAGCAGGTGTGAATTTGCTGCCTTACTCGATATATATGCAGTTAGGACTAGGAGAGTTGAAACCCACTACGGTTGTCTTACAACTTGCTGACAAATCCGTTAAGAAGCCATGTGGTATAGTTGAAGGAGTGATAATAAGAGTGGACAAGTTCTATTTTCCGGTAGACTTTATAGTTCTTGATACAGAACCTGTCCTAGATCCCACTAAACTTATCCCCGTCATCCTTGGACGTCCTTTCTTAGCTACGGCTAATGCATGCATAAATTGTAGGACCAGGGAGATGGAAGTAACTTTTGGGAATATGAAAGTTCAATTAAACATCTTCAATGCTTTTCAACATTTGCCAAATACAGAGGAGTGTTTTTTCGTGGATATGATTGAAGAAACTGTAGAAGACACACTCCCGCACCTTTTGATAGATGACCCGTTGGAGGCTTGCTTGTCTCACTTTGACATTGAGGACTTCAATACGGAGCAATATGTTGACGATGTTAATTCCTTGCTTGACACTGCAGCCGTAACAGACTTTCCTTCTTGGAAAGTACCAAAGGAGTCTTTACCTCTTACATCAGGCATTCCTCTCGTTTCTTCCCTCATTTCTCCACCGAAACTTGAGTTAAAAACACTTCTTGCAAAACTCACGTACGCCTTTTTAGGATCAAATGACACTCTCCCGGTCATCATTACTTCTGATTTACAAAAAGACCAGGAGAGTAGTTTATTGGATGTCTCAAGGAACACAAAGAGGCTATTGGTTGGAGTGTAGGAGATTTAAAAGGGATTGACCCTCCATCTGCATGCATCGCATTCATTTGGAAGATGACACCAAGCCCTCTCGTGAGACGCAACGTCGATTGAATCTCAAGATGAAGAACGTGGTTATGGAAGAGGTGGTTAAACTGCTTGATGCGGGTATCATTTACCCCATCTCAGATAGTAAATGGGTTAGTCCCATTCAGGTGGTACCCAAGAAATTTGGTATCACCGTAGTTGAGAATTCGGTAAGTGACTTAATTCTACAACACACGACCACGGGATGGAGTGTTTGTATTGATTATCGGAAACTTAACTCAACAACTAGGAAAGATCATTTCCCACTTCCATTTATTGATCAAATCCTAGAACGTCTTGCTGGCCAAAGTTACTACTGCTTCCTGGATGGATATTCAGGATATAATCAGTGGTCGTTGATCCTCAGGATCAAGAAAATACAACTTTCACCTGTCCCTTCGGTACCTTTGCTTATATACGCATGCCCTTTGGGTTATATAATGCACCCTCCACTTTTCAAAGGTGCATGATATCTATTTTCTCGGACATGGTGAAAAATTTTCTTGAGGTGTTCATGGACGATTTTTCTGTCTTTGGACCCTCCTTTAATAAATGTCTCCATAACCTTTCACTCGTTCTTAAACAATGCAAGGAGACAAACTTAATCTTAAGTTGAGAGAAGAGCCATTTCATGGTTCAAGAAGGAATAGTACAGGGACACATAGTGTCCAAAAGAGGACTTTAAGTTGACAAAGCGAAGTGGAGCTAATTTCTAAACTTCCACCACCTACTAAGGTAAGGCAAATTCGCTCATTTCTCGGACATGCTGGATTTTATCGCCGCTTCATTAAAGATTTTAGCAAAATTTCACAACCCTTGTGCAATCTTCTTGCCAAGGAAACTCCTTTTGATTTTGATGAAGCTTGTCTTGAGACATTCGAGAAACTTCGGTCTCTTCTATCGTCCGCCTCGATTATGAAGACTCCCAACTAGTCTCTCCCGTTTGAGATCATGTGTGATGCATCCGACTATACCATTGGTGCAGTTTTAGGACAATGTGAGGACAAGCTCCCTCACGCTATTTACTATGCTAGCAAAACTCTATTGGACACTCAAGTGAATTACACAACTACAGAAAAAGAGTTGTTAGCAATCGTTTTTGCCTTGGACAAATTTTGTTCTTATCTTTTGGGGTCCAAGGTAATTATATACTCTGACCATGCCGCTCTAAGGCATTTAATGGCAAAAAGGGAAACGAAGCCCCGTCCGATTAGGTGGATCCTCTTATTGCAAGAGTTCAATGTAGAGATACGAGATAAAAAGGGATTCGACAATGTTGTGGCCGACCATCTTTCTCGCATTTTTATTGAGTCTTCTCTCATTGCAGTTCATGATTCCTTCTTGAATGAGTAACTGTTTGAGATTACTCCGAAAGAATTGTCATGGTATGCTGACATTGTAAATTACCTAGCCATAGGTAAGATTCCTTTTCATTGGATGAAGCAATCAATAGACCACTTCTTCAGGCAGATTTGATCCTATTTTTGGAAGGATCCAGAGCTCTTTAAGTACTGTGCTGACCAAATCATACACTGTTGTATACCCTAAAGTGAAGTTCAAAGCATACTCTCCTTTTGCCACACATTGGCTTGTGGAGGGCATTTCAGTGCAAATAAGACTGCGGCGAAGGTCTTGTAGAGTGGATTCTACTGGCCGTCCTTATTTAAGGACGCAAATACTTTTTGTAGGGCATGTGATAGATGTCAACGCCTTGAACAATGTCCTGAAGGGACATGATGCCTCTAAACCCCATATTGATAGTAGAGATTTTTGATGTGTGAGGAATAGACTTCATAAGACCCTTTTCACCCTCTTTTGAATTTGAGTATATTCTTGTGGCGGTAGACTATGTATCCAAGTGGATAGAGGCTGTGGCTACTAGAACAAATGACCATAAAGTTGTTATCAAATTCATTCAATCAAATATCTTTAGTCGATTTGGTATGGCTCGTGCGATTATTAGTGACAGAGGAAAGCATTTTTGTAATAGGTTTCTTAAAACCTTACTCCTCAAATACTCTGTCACTCACAAAGTTGCCACACCCTACCATCCTCAGACAAGTGGCCAGGTCGAATTATCCAATAGGAAAATCAAGCAAATTCTAGAAAAAACGGTTAAGCCAGATCGCAAGGATTGGTCCTTGCGACTCAATGATGCATTATGGGCTTACTGTACAGCATTCAAAACACCGATTGGCATGTCGCCATACTGGCTGGTTTATGGCAAAGCGTACCATCTCCCTGTTGAGTTAGAGCACAAGGCTTGGTGGGCCATTAAGACATTCAATTTCGATATGAAATCGGCTGGATCTCACCGAAGACTACAATTGAGCGAGCTTGAAGAGCTGTGTAATGATGCTTACGAAAGTGCCTAGATGTACAAAGAAAAAACAAAGGCATTTCATGATAAACACATTCGGCCTAAAACTTTCATCCCGAACTAGAAAGTATGGCTTTATAATTCCAAACTTAGCCTATTTCCTGGTAAGCTCCGATCAAGATAGGATGACCCATTCATAGTCACATCAGTCTTCCCTTACGGAGCAATTAAGCTTAAAGATTCGAAGAATGACCAAAGTTTCAAAGTAAATGGTCAAAGATTGAAACCCTACATCCAGGGTGTAAAACATAACGAAGATGTGGAATCTATCGATTTGATAGATCCCATCTATTTGGAGTAAGATATATATTTATATATTTATTTATTATGTATGTTTGTTTTTATTTTTATTTTTATTTTTGAACTTGGTAAAATTTTTGTGACCTATGGATCGAGTGCAATAAGCTAGCGCTCGATCCCATCAACAGATTCTAGCGATTGAGAGTGAAGAGTGAGCATCGATTGCCATTGTTTTTTCTGGCGATCGAACGCCAGGAGTGGGGATCGAGTGCTTTCGACTTAGAAGGTCACATGACTTGTTTTAAAACCTCCCCTCCTCCCTCATTTCTTCATTTCTCTCCCTATGCTTGATCCTAGCTCTCTCCATCTTCCCTGACCTAACAATATTTTCAGGTAATATTTTCTATTTTCCTCTTATTTTCACTTTTAATTCCATTTTTTCTTCTTCAAATCTTTCCCCTAACCCCTTTCTCTCATTCCTAATTGATCCAAGTGCAAAATTTTTCATTCCTTGCACTTTTCTATTTGGCACATCAGGTATTTGATAAAAGTTCCTAACGCATTCCAGCTATGGCTAGCTCTCCTCAATCATCTACTCGGGGACCAACTGATGAGAGTCCTTTCATTAACCATGATTGGCAACACTTTGAGCTCAATCCTGAGACCAAATTCGATATCATGGGAGCCTTTCAGGAGATTGAAGATGTGAAATGGGCGCGAAAGCAATTCCGGAAGAGGAAATTAATGCCACTACTCCAGCCAGTGTACCATGTGTACCACCCGCGTTTTGTCCGTCCATTCTACCAGAATATGACTTTTGATGCAGACCAACCTGAAGTATTGTCTTCTATCATCTATGACACTACATTTCAAGTTAGCATAGAGGACATCACGGAAGCACTTGGCTGCCCCCATGAGTGCCCATCTCTATGCTTTATTGAGCCCCCATCTGAGTTTGATTTGCACATGATTGTACAAGACATGTGTGCAGGAGAATATGCCGATAAGAAGAACAATTGTACAAGTAAGGCCAAGTTGCCTTCAAGACTTTGCTTGATGACACGGTGCTTAAGAAAAACGTGTGCCCATTGGGACACAAGACACAACGGACTGGTGAGTTCTTAGCAACTCTTTATACTTTTCACAAAAAACATTGGTTTTCAGCACCACAGCTCATTTGGAGCCAAATGCACAAATGCTGGGATGAATTTGTCGACAAAAGGTTGCTAGGTGCCAACAAGGCCCTACCTTTCCCCTTCCTGGTCACTAAACTCGTTGTCAGCAAGGGCATCGAAATCGAGGACACTGACAATATCACAAATAACTTTCTGGTGTTCAGGTTGACATAATAGAATCGAAGTACCTCCCACATGAAAGGAGGAGCTCCCGCTCCTATGCAAGATGTAAAGATGGAGGATGCAGCTGCTGAGATGGCCGAAGGTGAGCCATCAGTTCGTTTAGAGGATAGAGTTTCACTCTCGCACACAGAGTACGAATTGCTGCAAGAGGAATTGCAACAAATACACTAGAGACAAGCCGAATTTGGGGATACACTTCAGGAATTTGGAGAGACATTGCAGGAGATCCTGAGTTGTCTTCCACCTGCACCACTTGCTCTATGATTTACATTTTTCATTGTACTTTTTGTTTTATGGCATTGGACCTTGTATTTTGAGAACATTGCTATATCTCTCCAACAATGTACTTTTTATTGTCATTTTGCTTAAAGGACAGGTGTTTTGTGATTCAATTCGAGAATGTGAGATTCATTTTTCTTATTTATGTTATAATTCATATTTGTTTTTAATACTCATGATTATTTTAGTCTTGTGTTATTTTTCTCTTTCTTTTAGTTTTGTTTTAGTTTTGTTTTTCAGGATGAGTGTTCTTACGTCCAAGATTGTGGGTGTGTTATGAGCCATACCTCCTCAATAAGATTTTCCTTTAACTCTGGTATTATTATTCTTTTTTTTTTTTTTTTTTTTATACATTGAGGACAATGTCTGATTTAAGTTTGGAGATATAGAGAGACACTTTGTCTAAACAAAATTTTTTATTTTTGTAAATAAATGTTTATGTTATTCCTTAAAATTTTGTTGAACTTTAATTTTGATTTAAATTTCATTGGTGAGCTTAAGATGATGAATACATGATCACACAATTATGAATTCTAAATCTTGTTACTTGTTTTTGGCTTTTGAGTTTGAAAATGCACGAGCACATTGGCATATAGCTTGTAGGGTATGAGCTTTAAGTTCTTTACATAATTGTTTTCAGTGTCTTAGATGCAATTGGATGACTTGTTAAGATTGATGACCTAGGCATTAAAAAAAAATGATGATGAAAAAGGAATAATATAGCTAGTTTGACTTCGTAACCTATTTGACTCGAATATATAAGCCCTTAGAGATGTCTTTACATCTAGTGCCCTAAAGCCATTTGGTTTGAGAGTCATTGGCTTAACACTCGCTGCATGGGTCAATTGGAAAAGCTTAATGAAGCTAAGCTAATAGCTATATAAGTGCAATAAATGTTAATAAATATTAACCATGCCTTGGTCGTGTCATCTGATGAGGAATTTTAATGAATTTTGAGGTATTGAGCCATTTATGTTGAAAATTATTTTAAAGCCTCATGGCTATGTACTGATATCACTTTACACTAGTTGGAACATATTTTGGAATCTCAGCTAGCCATTTGTAAGTAATTATAATTTATAATTCCTAAGTTGTTGTGAAGATGAGGTTTATTAGTTTAAGCTTGCTATTGGCATGTGAACTATGATTTTTGTGATACTTTATTCTTTGTGATAATATGACCATACACAATATTTTTAGGCAACATTTCTGTTAAATCCTCACGAAACTTCACTCATCTACTAGAGATGCCTAGGGGTTTAAAAGGCCTATTGCATGTATTAAATGCAATCGTGTTTCCCACGAAAGAGGAGGTAGATTAGTTGTTTATATGTTGTTCTATTTTGTTTGTAGTTTTGTAATGCTAAGGGACTAACATTATGTAAGTTTAGGAGTGTGATAAGTGTTGAATGTTACACATTCAAGTCTCGTAACTCGCATATGTTAAGCCTTAGTTTGTGTTGTAATATAATATTTTGTTGTGTTTTAGTGTTTTGTCTTATTTTTACGTCCTAATGGAAAACACAAGCAAAACCATCAACATTAGGCTTAAAAATACATAAAGAGAATGTTGAAGGGCTGAAGAATGGTAGTAGATCGAGCGCAACATTTCTAGATCGATCGCAGCTGGTGATCGAGCGGCACAATCTATGGATCGATCGCAACTGGCAATTGAGCGCCAACTTCTGGAGAACGAGCGTCATCGAAGCTTCCAGTCCTAAAAATATCTTTGACAACAAATGACAAAAATTTGATATCTTTTATCAAAGATTGCGGCTTGGTAAGCGATTGTAGGCGCCGAATTCTCTCTTCATAAGAGTCCTAGCCACTTGACTCAAGATTTTTTATCTCCCTTATCATGTATTAATATCTACAAGTCTCTCCCTTTCTATAAAATGGAATTCAGCCGAGACTTGCAGGGGAGTTCTGATTTTAGTTTCAAGTGTAATTTTTAGCTTAGTTTACATTATTTTCTTACTTTGGCAATAGGTAGAACTCAACCCATAGCTCCAAAACTCTTTAAGAAATGGTTTTCTCCAATCCAATGGAGATTCCTAAATCCAACATGAGTAGCTAACTCTTTTATAGGGTTTGATGTAATTCTTTCCAAAATGCTATGGGTTAATTATGTTTAGCTAGGATTTCATGCATATGTATAATGATTATATAACGTAAGAAAGATTGTTCTTCATAATTATCTCATTTATGATAAAATCTTTTTTTGTCTATGAGAAATTCTTTTTTGTCTTAAATGAACTCAATGTTTTCATTTTCTTTGATTGAGGGAATTAGGGCTATGCAATGATGTTTTTTTACATAATTTCATGTGAGTTTGATGAGTTATACTAGGGACTACGAATCAATCCACAACTTAGGTTAATGTAGTGTAAGTGGAAAGATTAGTGTAAACTTATGATGTCTCATGCTTTTTCCTTGAATTGTGTATGTTATTAGGAGATCTTATAGTCCATGCTAGAGAACACAAGTTATCCCACATGTAAATGTTAGGTGAGTGATTGGTACGAAACTAAGATGCATTATCATTTTTTCTTGAAAGTATTTTCATGTTGAGGTCGTCTTTTGGTTGATACCCATTACACGCTCGTATTATGCTTATGATGAAAATCCATGTTAGATAAAATTTGCTTGTAGTATGAGGATTAGATAAAATCAAATCCCTATACTCTTCCTACCATCTTTATCTTATTTTCTTATCTTAATTTATGCTTACTTAGTTTTAGTTTTTAAAAGAAAACACAACCATCTCTTTTTTCAAGTTGAGTTGGATGGAATTTTAGAAACTTCATAACAAAACAACCACCACAATCCCTGCTGATCGATACCCTCATTATAGACCTATTCTGCAAGGGTTTGCTTTATCGCAAGTGGTTATAAATTTAAAGTTGAAAACTCGCGTATCTTCTATCAAAAAGAACATAGTTGACCATGACATGTAGAAAAGAACATAAAATTTTAGTTTTCCCCAAACACCCATCTTGTCGTGATTTTGCAAGGAAAGGAAAACAAAATTTTGTCCCACCCAAACCCATAGCTGCCATCAATTAGCAAGGGAAGAATCAAAGATGAAATAAACTTGTTCTACTCAATGCTCATAGTTGCCGTGATTTAATAAGGGAAGAAATTAACAATCAAATAAACTTGCTCCACCTTAAACCCATTAGCTGGCCGTGAACCTTAGTGGGAAAAAGAGTCAAATTAGTTCTTACCCAAAAATGCCCACAGTGCCATGACTCTTAATAGGGAAAAGGAAATATGATTTTCCTTTCTATAATCAAACTAAATCACATGGGTAGCAGAATTTGAATCAGATTATTAGAGTAAAATACAAGGAAAAGCTTAAAGAGAGGAAATGTTGGAAGAGGAAATGAGAGAGTACCAGAGTTGC